>MU396874.1:0-36747 GCA_022578855.1 Nemania serpens | reverse complement strand
ATATTTATAATAATTAACTTTATTATAAAAGTTATTTTAATTGCTTAATTAATATAAAAAGTAGCTAAAAGCTAAAAATTATTAATAAAATAAATATTTATTTAAGTAGTAGTTAAATTTATATTATTTATTATTGTTTAAGTAACAAGATTAATTATACTAGAAATTTTTATTACATTAGCTATAGTAACGCTTATAGCAAATATTACTATAGCTAAAAAGGTTTTTTAAATACTTTTTATTTGCTTATTTAAATAGTTATTTTTTTTAATTATATTTAGCTATATACTTTTAAAAATTGTTTTAAATTTAGCTAAAAAGTTAGCTATAATAACTAATCTTAATATAATAGATTAAATAAGCGCTATTATACTATTTTTTTATAATAGCTTAAAAATAAAGTCTTTATTAGCAAGTAAAGGTTTATATTACGCTAGTACTATAATTAAAGTATTTAAAACAATTATAATCTCTTTAAATAAAATTACTTTTTATATATAAAAATAAGTTTTAAAAAAGATTTAAAATAAAGCTTTAAAGTTATTATTATTAGCAAAAGTAATCTTACTTTTAAAATAATTAATTACTGCTTTTTTAAAGTTTAAAAAGCTACTTTTTAATAAAATTTTAAAAAGAATATCTTTTTTTATAATTTAGCTTAATTTTTTAACTTTAAATAAAATAAAAAATCTATACTAATTAAAGTTTAAAATAAATAAAGTAAATCTAGTATATTTTATATAATAAATATATCTTTTGCTAATATTTAAGATTTTTTTAATATAAAGCTTAATTATATGTTTAATTTTAATTAAATATTTTTATAAAATTAATATTTAAAACGCGCTAGTATTAGCATATATTATTAAATTTTTACTTTTAAATTTAGCATAAATAATAACTTATAAGTATAAATAACTACTACTTTTAGTTTTAATAACCTTTTTTAGGTTATAAAGTTTAATAAATATTTTATATAACTAAAGCAAAATATAGTTTTTTTTATAATTTATATTTAAGTTTTTATTTTTTACTGCTATAAAAGCTAAATCTAACTTTAAAAATAGTAAAAAAAGCTACTTAAAATTTGTAATATAATATTTAAAGTATTAAAATAGCTTATTCTAAGTTAAAAAAAGGATTTAATATTGCTTATATATACAAATAATAAGATATATTAAAAGTATACTTTTAACTTATTTAAAAACTTTTTTAGTATATTATTTAATATGCTAATTCTTTTTATATAATAAATTAAAAGTTTTTTTATAGTATTTATATATAGTGCTATAATTTATTATAATATAGGTATTATTGCTCTTTTTTAAATTAAAAAAAAAAAAGTTAATTAAAGAAATAAAAAAAGTTAAAAATTAAGATTATTTTTTGTTATTAGATTTATATCTAGTAAGGTTAGCATAATTTTGGTTTTTTTAGTACTTATTATATTTATTATAACATTAATTGCAGCTATTTTTGCAATTATAGCTTTTTTGTTTTTATAAAGGTTTATTCTTTTTTTTATATTTATTAGTTTTATTTATTTTATATTTATTTAACTTATATTTATTAGATTTATATTTATTTAACAAATACTTTTGTTTATTATTTTTATTATATTTAAAAAAGCAAAATTGTTATTTCTGCTATAACTTTTTTAAATTAGTAAAATATTTTTATTAAGCAGCTAATATAAGTAATAGTTTAATTTTAAAAATATATATTATATATTATTTTAATATTTCTATAGTTTTTAAAGCCTAAAAATACTGCTTAATACTAAGATTTATTTAAAACTAAATAGTAATTATAATATTATGCTAATTTTTATTTTTTTTATTAAAAGTTTTTATAGCTTTTATATATTTTAGCTTTTATTAAATAAAGTTAATTATAATAGCTTTATTTTTAAATATATATTTTAACATAAAACATTTTTTATTAAACTTATTTATTATTATAAAAGCTTATATAATAAAACAACTAATTAGTTTTTTTAAAATATTATTTAAACCTTTTTTTTAAAATATTTAATAAGTATTTATTATAAGTTTATTATTTTACTATTTAATTGCTAGTTTAGCTAATAATATTTAAAATAAAAAAAGTACTTACTATTAATTTGCTGCTATAGTAGCTATATCTTTTAAAAAAAACTTAATATACTTAATAAAACAAAATATATTAGTAAATATTAGCTTATTACTTTTAGTAATTATACCTATATTATTTCTATTTTTTTAATTAAAATTAAATATACTAATATTAAATTATTTAAAACGTTTTAATCTGCTTAATAAAGCGTTAAATCTTATTAGCATATTATTAAATACTTATTCTTTTTTTAAAAGTAGTAATAATAGTAGTATACTTTTTAGCTAGTATTAATACTGCTAATATAGATCTAATAGTTTTAGAAGCTTTAGTAGTCCTTTTAGCTATTTAAGCAATCTTTTTAAAAGTTTAAGTAGTAGCTTTAGCAGAAGCTTAAGTAGTAGTACTTTAAAATTCTAAGGTATATATACTAACAAATTATTGCTATTGCTTTTATTATTTTTATTATTAAAGTTATTACTTAGTATAACAATTTATTAATATTAATAAATATTAAAGTAATAATAGTAAAAATAACTTTATGCTTTATAAGCTTTATTAAATTAGTATAACGTTAGATATTATAATAAGCTATTATAATAAAGTTATTTTAGTTTAAATAAATGTTTTACTATTAAGGCTATATTTTTAAAGTATACTTTTAGTATTTATTTTAGCTATAGTATTTAAAACTATAACGCTTATAAAAGTAGTACCTTATATATTAAACTATATATTAAAGCTTAAAGTATTAGCTATTATATAGCCTATAGTAGTAATATTTATATATATTATATAAATAGATTTAGTATTTAAAGCTAGTTTAAATAATAATTATTAGCTTATAATATATATTAGCTAAATTTAAATATAAGTACTAATAGTATTTTAAATATAAGTTAAATATATTTAAATGCTAATTTAGCTATAAAGCCTGTTTAATTTAAAGCTAGTTTAAAAAGTATATTAATATTTTAATAGAATTTAAAAATAGATAAGTTATTTAAACTTAAAAATAAGTATAGCTAAATTACCTTTAATTTTTAACTTTTAAGTTTATTAAACTACAGCTTTAGGTTTAATAAAAAATATAATAATAAAAATTTCTATTTTTTAAATTAGTTTTACTAAAGAAGCAAAAAAAACGTTTACTATTTTTTATACTAAAAAAAAAATCTTTATTTTTTATAAAAAAAATTATCATACTAACTAGATTATTATAAGCTAATTAACTAGTATAAATATAAAACGCTTTATTTTTAAATAGCTTTAGTTAACTTAGATATTTTATTAGCTATTTTAGCTATATAATTAATTAAAGCTATAAAAAAGGCTTAAATTTCCAAATTATATAAGCTTTAATTTTTAAATCTTTTATTAACGTAGTTTTAGCTAGCATTATTATTGCTAAATTTAAAAAGGTTTATTATATTTAAAGCTTTATTTTTGTTTTAAAGCTTTTATAAAAACTTTTTTAGCTAGTAAAAAAACTTTAGCTAAGCGCTTATTATTTTAAATTTATATTTTAAGCGTTATACTTACTAATAAAAAACTTTTTTTTCTAGCTTTAGCTTAAGTTTTAATAGTAAAGAAATTATAAATCTAGTAATCGACAGTTTCGCTAACAACTTACCAAGTACTTAAGCTACCTTTAGCACTTTAAATAATAATATTAATACGGATAAATAGAGGAACTCTCGATAAAAAGGCCTACTATAGATTAAATAAAAAGACCTTAAGTTTTTATATATAAAGAAAGCCCTCCGGGCATGCCTTCATTAAATCTATATTTTTATATTTAGACTTAATTATAGTACTACCTCTAGTACTTTTTACTAAATGGTGCAGTAAAACCTATAAACTTTATACCTTTAGTTTTTCTTTTTAGCAGTAGTTTATATATGCTAGGCTTTTTTTAACAAAAGTATATGTTAAACTTTTACTATTTTTTAACCAATATTATTACTAAGTTTTTTTAACAAAAGTATTAATATTGTTAACTTATTAAGCAGTATAAGCTTTTTTAACAAAGTACTTGTTTTAATGTTTAGTTATATAAGCAATAATTAACTACTAAAACGTTTTTAATTAAAACGACTTTATAGGTAGATTTATAAATCTATAAATTTATGCTAAGTTAAGCTAAATTAAGCTAAATAAGTTATAGCCTAATATTTAAAGTAACTATATCTATTTTTAATACTACTATATCTAACTCTTATTAGTTAATATTTACGGTATTACTAGTTAATATTTCTTTAAACTTTAATTTATACTTATACTTATACTTAAAATTGCATTAGTTTTTTCAATAACATATAATTTTCTATTTCTAATATAATTATAATTCTTATAAATTAATATTTGCTTAATTTATAAATTATATATACTATATCTAAAAAATTTTTCTATAGAATAATTAATAGATAAGTAATAAAGCCTTATATATAATGCTGGCATAATTAACACTTAATTAATACATTATATAATTAGTACCTTATATGTATATATAAAGGCATTATACCTTTATAAGACTTATATAGTGTTATTCTTTTTATTATTTTAATTAGCATAGTTTAACTTAATAAACAAAAACTAGTATGCTGTAAATAAAAGCTCCTAGTAAAAGTTTAGCGAAGTAGTATTCTCGATTAGGAATTTAATACTAAAACTACAACGTATAAAACTTTTTTTAATAGACTTATTTAATTATTTTTTAATAAAGCATGAACCGTAAAATAAACAGCCTTTATTGCTACCTTTTCGACCTATAATGGCGCAATAAATCCAGGATTTTTATATAATAAACGTGCTACTTTTACCTAAAAAACCTTTTTTTTCGAAAATACTGCTAAAGTTCTTAAATAATGTAATAACTTTTATTTATATAGCGTATTAATTATAAGACTAGAATTAATAAGATAAAATAATCGAAAAGAACTTTAACATTATATTTAAAAATTAAAATATTATAAAAAAGGAAATAAAAGGTATTAAAGGTTAAATAAACTAAATAAGTAATATAATTAATCAGAATATTTTTACAATAAATAAATTACTTATATTAGCAAAAGATTGCTTTTTAAAATAATTATTATGCTAATTGTTGTAATAAAGACAATTATTATATAATAATTAATTATATCTAAGTTCTCTAGAAAAGATTTTATCCTGCTTAAAAAAGTTATTTTAAAATAGATTTAATAAAATATAGTCTCTATTTTAGCTGCTAAAACATTAAACAACTTTAACAATAGCAACTATATTAATGTTAACAGCAATAGCGCCTATATTTAATCTAATTATACTAAAATACCTTTTAATATAGTTTCAAAATTATTAATAAGCAAAGGACTATTACTTGGCAAGTAATCTACTATTTTAAACAATATTAAATTCTATAAGGTATATACCTTCTTAGGCTAACTTATTTATAGTTGGTATAATAAACCCTTTAGTATCTTATATACTAGTACTACTTTTAGTATAGCTATTTATAGCAAATCTATAAATAGTCTGTTTTAGCATCCGACTGTTTAACATTGCTATATATGCTACTATAGAGTAGTTATTTCTATAAACAATAGCAAACCTTAATATAGATAGCCTTACTAGACATTTTATGTCCTATTAATAGTTAAATTAAGCTAAAGTATAAATAGCTGTAATATAAGCTTAAGCAGCAATATAAACTACTTACTAGCTAAGCAATCTTAAACTTTTTAAGTTAACTAATCTTATTTAATAAAGATTAGAAGTACTAGATTTAGGTAGCAATTTTAATTCTAACAACTATTTATAAGAACTACTATATAACTTACTTTATAACCCTTTATATAATTGCTACTACTAGAGTATAATACCTAGAGCTTTAAATTATAATACTAATATATTTAGTTATTTAAGCAGCATAAAAAAGCTTAAAAGGTCTAATATTAATTAGTTTAACTTAAATTAAAATAATTTAAACAATATAAATATAATTGCAAAAAAAGATAAACTTATTTTTATAAACGTTTATATTTTTATAAAACATATAAACTTGTTTTTTAAAAATATTAATATAGTAAAACCTAATGCTTATTAAATATTAGCTATATTTTAAATACTACTTGCTGGACTAGCAGTAATATAGTAAAATAATAAGCTAATATTAATTTATTGCAAGTAATTGCGTTTTATTAAATTAACGGCAGTATTAAATAAATTAACTTTTAGGTTTTTTATATAACTTGCTTTTATAACTAAAAAGTTTAATGCTATATATTTTAAGCTAGCAGATATAGTATATAATAATATAGCTATAATATAGTTTATTTAAAAAAAACTTAAATATATTTAAGCTATAAAAACATTAAACGCTAATAATTCTAACTAATATAGTATTATAATTATAATTTAAATAAGCATAAGCTTAAATATTAAGTATTTTTTATAAATATTTAGCCTAACAATAACTTTAGCTAACTATATAATTAAAGTTACTTATATTAAACTGCTTTTATTAGCAGTAGCTTATAATAAATATTTAAACAAATTTAGAAAGCAAAATCGTAAGTATAATAATTATAGGAAAGCTAAATTTCTTAAGTATTTTAAGCCAAGTTATAATAAGTTTAAAAATAATAACAAATATAATAATAATAAGTATAATAGCGGTAAATCCTATTAAAACACTAATAATAAAAATAAAGACAAAAATAAGTTTAAAAAACCGTATTAGAAATAGAGAGGTTAAAAACGTAAAAATAGTTAAAATAAACGCAGAAATAAATATAACAAGTATAACAAAAATTATGCTTATTTTGCAAATAATAACACATTTAAAAATAAAGCAAAATTATTAAACACGTTTTTAATAACTTTAGCAAATAGCTTAAATAAAGCTTTTATAGTTATAAACTATAGTAGTAAGTATAAGTATTATAAAATAACTTTTGATTTAATATATAAATATAATTGATATATATATTACTATAATAAGCAACTAGTAAAATAAATTAAATTAACTTTTTTTATACTTTTTATATATTGTATCTATAATTACTGCAGTACCTTGTTTATATTATATACTAAATTATTTAAGTATTTTAAATTATATAAAACCTTTAAAGATATAAATCTTTTATTTTAACTTTTTAAAAATTTAGTATATTTATTATATAACTGTAATAAAAAATGCGTTAAAAATAAAAATTATAAGCTAATTATGCTTTAAGTAAAACTAGCGCTACTTAAGCTAAATAATTAAGTAGCTAGCTTAATTTGCAATTAATTTTTATATTTTAAGATTATAGTTTGCGGTAAGCTTAACAAAGATAATTTAACCGTTTATGCTAATATAAAAGCAGAATAAAGTTTTACTATATATAAGTTTCTTGCTAATATTAAATATATTATTAAGCCTAAGGAAGCATATATTAAAAATATTAAAAAAAGTAAAATTAAATATATAAAATAAGCAACTTTTACTTTTTATATCTTAAGCTATAATATATATAGATTTTTTAAATTAATAGAAGTTATTAAGTTTATATAAATACTAAATAATAATATTAAACTTATTTTTTTTTTTAGTAATAATTTCTTTATACTTTGTAGAACTATAATTAACTATATAGTATAGCAAATCTCTTTTATAAATATTTTAGAATTTAGAGTACCTTTTTAGCTATAGCTTCGTATATACTTTTGCGTTTATAAAATAACTATTGCTTAAGATACTGTATTAAAAGTAAATATTATAGTATAAGCTTTTATTATATATAAACTATTACTAGCTAACTATAATTTTGTGTTTAAGCTTATATATATAAATAGTATTACAGCTTTTATAAAATTAATTATACTATATATAATAGTAATAACTAATCGGTTTATAAAACTAATTATAATTTTTAAAAAAACATGCGTTAGTATTATTTAGAAATAAACTAATATAAGTATAAATTATACTAAAGCAAGTTAGCAAAAGTATTTTAAAGCAATAATAATAGCAGCAACTTTAGCATTCTAAGTTATAAGTATTAATGCTAAGTTAACTAATACTGCTATTGCTACTACAAACATCTAAGTAGCTAACAACTTTACTATACCTAATAATATTTATATTAACTAGAAAATACTTTTAACTTTTATTTTCTAAGCCTTTGCTACTAATACCTACTTAATTAATGCAACTTTAGATATTATATATAGTATAAGTAATATAAGTAATATAATTAATACTTTAAAAGGCTATAAAACCTTAAACAAAACTTTTTTAATAGATATAATCTATAACTTAGTAGAATTTATAGCTTAAATGTACTTATAGATAAACTTTTTTTTTAATAAGAAAAGAAAGCCTAAAATTTTAGAAGTATTCTCTTTTTTTAATATTAAGAAATTATTAAAAAAATATAAAATTGTTGTACTAAGTAGGTAATTAATTTATACTAAAAAAGATATTTTAACGTATAATCTGCTTTAATTATTAGAAAATATTTTAAAAATTTAAACAAATTAAAATATTATTAATATTTTTAAAAAAAATTAAATAAAAATCTTATTAGTTAATAATTAGCAGCAAATTAAGCTTAATAGTCGTTTATACCTACTAAGTTATAAAGACAAAAAAGCTATTAATATAGTGTATAATTAATTACACTAGCAAGAATATATAGAATAAGTCGACAAATCCTTTTTATTTGCTTACCCTATATTTATAGTTTAGTTGCAAAAAAAGAGTAAATTTAGACAGCCTATAGTAAATTTATAAGCCTTTAATAAGCTAGCTATTCTTAATAACTACTTATTGCTTCTACAATTAGAAGTTATTATATTGCTTTAAGAAAAGAAATATATTAGTATTATTAATACAATTTCCTTTTTTTACTAATTTAGAGTTTATTTAAACTATTATAACTATTTTACTATTATTAGCCCTAAAAAACTAAAACAATTAATTATAGCTTTAATAAAGTTTTATAATTTACTAGCATATATATAGCACTTTATAAATAAGCTATTAAAACTATACTAAAACTACTGCTAAATATTTATTAACAATATTGTTATTTTTTCTAATACTAAAAAAGATTACCTAGCTTAATTAAAAAGTATTTTTAAGTTATTTTATAGTTATAAAATAATAATATTGCTAAAAAAGTTTTTTCTAGGTTATTTTTTTGTAAAACTTTTTAAATTCTGTATTAACGGCTTAAAATTATCTATAATAGCTAAACAATTAAAAGCATTTAAAAATCTAAAGTTTCTAAATTAGTTAAAAACACTAAAATAATACCTAGGCAATAGTAGGTTTTTTTATATCCTACTTTCCTATTATGCCAAAGTTGCTAAACTGCTATAAAATAAAAAAATAGCGTTATTAAACAAGGGATAAAAAAAAGGCCGCATTATTAATAGTAACTCTAGCAAGCGTTAAATATATTGCTAAAGTATTATCTATAAACTAATAAAAGTTAAAAAATTATTATTTTAAGTAGTACAAGATTTAATTTATAGTTATATTGTCTTATATTACTATAATCTAACTAAAATACTTTTTATATAAGTAAATATATCTTTAAAATATAGCTTTAAAATAATAATGTTTTATTTTAAAAATAGTTACTAATAAAAGCTTAGTACTTTTATTTTTAGTATATAAGTACTATTAGTAATATTTTTTAGCTATTGTATATTTAATTTAAAGATGCAATATAGCCTATTTAAAATAGAGGTAGCCTATATAGTATAGGTATATAAACGCTTACATATTATAGTTAAAGCCGCTTAAAACTTAGTTATTATACTAATAAATTATTTAGCTACTAAAAAAATTTTTAATTAAACAAATATAAATATAGTATTAATAAATTAAGCTAATAAATAGCTAATTAATGCATCTATTTATTTATTTTAATATAGATTATAAGTATACTATTTACTAGGTAAGAAAAATTTTATACTTAATATACTTAGTTAGTTAAAAAATGTTATAAATATAGTTAATAAAACTAGCAAAATTAAGCAATCTAATAAAAAACTAATTCTAAATTAAATTTAGACTATATAAATTGTGCAAAAAGTTTCTAAAGCTATTATAGACCTAAAAATAAAAGCTAAAATTATTGCAAATTATTAAAAAAATCTTAAATATAAGGCTATCTTGCAAAAAATTCGCCAAAATATTAATAAAAACGTTAATAAAAACGTTAATAATTTTTTATATACAGAATATCTTTTTATAATTAAAAATAAACTTTTATATAATATAAATTGCAAAAGAATATATAAACTTTATATTCTTAAAGGCTAAATAAGCAAATTCTTAAGTATAATATATAATAATAAGTACTACTTTAAAAAATAATAAATAATAGAAAAATTAAGTACTTACTTAATTTATTTTAAAATAAAAAAAGTTATTATATATTTAAAGTATTACAATAAATATAAAACTTATACTACTAAAAAAGATAAGCCTTCTAAAAACTATTAACTAATTTAACTAGAAAATATAAAACCTATAAAAACTATAGCTATAGATTTTATTATTAGTTTACTAAAGGTACTATTAGTTAATACTCTATAGTAATTAAAAGGCTATAGCTATTATAATATACTTATAATAGTAATATATGCTACCTTTAAATATATACTGCTTATTTCTAGAAATAAGAAATACTTTGCTAAAGATTAGAGTACCGCGCTTACCAAGCAACTGCTATTATATAATTAGGGCATACCTATAGATCTTATCTTTAATTAAGACTGAAAATTTATTTTTAACTTTTGAAAAAGTATATAAATAATCTTTAGGGCACGTTTACTTATAATAACAATATATTATTCCTAAAGCAATAGGTTATTCAAACAAAAAAACTAAATAGTAGAAATAGCTATTTAATACTACTTATTTATTAATCCTAAGAGCAATTAAGTTAATTTAATGCTAGTACTTTAATAAAATTTTAATAGTGCTTATTTTAAAATAATTAAGTTATTTATACATAAATAGCTTTTTGGATTTAAATTCTTTAAACTTAATAATATATTTATAAAAGTAAATACTACTACTAATTATAACAACTTATGCTTTTTCTGTAAACACTTTTATAAAAATGCTAAATTAGCTATAAACTTTGCTTTAGCTTAAGCTAAAAAGTATTATAATAGCAAGCATAAGCTTATAAAATTCGAAATTGGCAACAAAGTATACCTTAAGCTATATAACAGGTACTACTTACTTAATAATCCTTTAAAAAAGTATTTATAGCAGCAGGCTAAGCTATAGAAAATTAAACAATAAATAGGACAACTAGCCTACAAAATCGATCTATTTAATACCTTTAGCATATATCTAGTTATTTCTATAGCCTATTTATTGCTTAAAAAGCAAAGCAAAAACCTATTCTACTAAAATATACTTACACCTAGTTTAATATTTAATAATTAACCTAATATAGAAAAAATAAAAAAATCTTTTAAAGTTGAACTTATAATTAAGCATTAACTTAATTGTTAAAAAAACAGATTCGACTACTTAGTTAAATAGAAAAAATATAAGCATAAGAATAATTGGTAGAAATTGAAATAGCAGCTATATAACTTAAAAAAGTTAATCTAAAAATACTAAGATCGCAAAAAAGGCTGACCTATAATTAACATGCCTAATTATATAATTAATCTAATATAATAAAGTTGTAGTCGCTTTTGCAAAATTAAAAGCTAAAGCATTAACAAAAGCTAAAAGATTAAAGCTTCTTTTAATTAACAATTATATACATTATTAATTGCGTTATTTTATTATGCTATTAAAGTTAATAGCGTTTCTTTATACTGTAGCACTTAATACGGATAAATAAGAAAACCCTTAATAGAAAGGCCTACTATAGATTAAATAAAAAGACCTTAAGTCTCTATATATAAAGGAAGCCCTTTAGGCATGCCTTCATTAAATCTACATCTTTATATTCAGACTTAATTACAGCACTACCCCTAGTACTCTTTACTAAATACTAAAGGCTTAAAAGACAATATAGCAGGTAAAAGTAATAAAAAGCCAGCTTTAACAAATTCTAAGGTTAGGTTTTATACCTTATATAGCTCTCCGAACTTTTTAATTATTAAGTTAGAGTTTATATTAAATATTACTACTTATACTAATTAAAAAAATATAGGTAATATATCTTAAAACCTAATTATAACTAATTAAGTAAGTATTATATATAAGGTATATAAAAGCTATAAATTTGCTATAAATAAGTACTTATAATTTAATAACCTTTAATTAATAGTATAAAAACTTTAATTATATACTAGTTATATACTAACTATTATTAGCTGTTTTATAATTTATACTTTTTATACTTTTTATAAAATTTATAATAGAAAATCGAGCTTTGCTTAGTATTAGCTATATAAAACAAGTTATATTACAAAAAATAAAAAAAATATAATAAAAAAAACATAATATTATATATAATGTATTTAAAGTAACTATATCTTTGTTTTTTAATAAGTATAATAGTATTTTAAATAGTATAGCTATTAATAAAACAAAAAAAAACAGGATTTAAACTTACTAATATATATAAAAAAGACTTATAAAAATTAAGCTTATTTATAGTAATTTTAGCTAGTATTATAAAAATTATATTAGCTTAATTGTTAAATTAGTAGCTTAAAGCTTAATAAAACAATTTATTAACTAAGATTAACAAGTAAGTAATTATAAAGTAGCTAAATTTAGTTAAATTAATAATTAATAATAATTAAATACTATAAGCTAATTTAATTAGTATAGCTTATAAGATGGCTAAATATATACGTTTTATAACAAAGGTTAAAAAATTACTCCGTTAATATATATAGAAAATATAGTTAGGTATTAAAAAACCAACCTAACCGGGATGCCAAAGTCTTATGCAATTAGAGGTTAAAAAACCACTCCGCGTGTACAATCTGCCGGCAGACAACATATTTAAGGATTGATTTTTTAAACACTAGCTACCATTTAGTACGGTGCACCAGAGGTGCAGTCATAATACTAGTATTATGGTAATTAAGTCCGTAAGAGAAAATGTAGATTAAATAGAGGTAGCCCGCAGGGCCTGCCTCTAAAGTAGAGACCTAAGGTCTCTACCTTATCTAATCTACTAATAAGAATTAATAGTACTAATAAAGGTACCCCTTATTAGTACGTATTAAAGCTAGACTTTATTTCTAACCTTATATTTAATGCTATTAACATAATATATATTTATATAGTAAATATATTAGTTTTAAGCCTTTAGCATAAAAGCTTTAGTTTTTTTTATAACTTTTTATATTTTATCTGCGATATTGTTTATATTTAAAAACTTTTTATATTAAACTTTAGTATAATATACCGCTAAGTTACCGGCGGGCTTATTTCTAATATAGAAATACTATTTATAGTTTGTAAAAAATAAGCTAAATCTTATAGTTTTAAATATCTAATTATTAGTAGCAAATTTAGCTAGCGGAAGCTAGTTTACCTAATTATCTTAGTAGTAGCTATAATAAAAGCGAAAATATTACTTTATTATAGCGTTAATAATTTTGGTTTAACTATTAAATTTAAAGTAATATGCTATTAAAGTGCTTAATATAATACTAAAGCGTTAGTTAAACTTTCTTTAAAACGTAAAAGTAAACTAAATATTTTAGTTAAATACTATAATCTTTAAAGTACTATATAGTTAGTATATATTTTATATAAATATGTTAGCTAAAATAGCTGTTTTTATATCTAATACTATAATAAAGTACTACATTTTTGTTAACTTATTTATTACTACTAAAACGTTTTTATAGTTTTAGCTATTTTAATTATATTTTAGTAGTAGTTTTATATAGTTTATTAATATATTTATTTATAGTTTATAAAGTATTAGTAAAAATTAAAAAAACTTAGCTAATACTAACTTAAAGTTTTTTATTTATTAGCAGTAGTAGCATCTTTTAATAAAAGTAGCAATATTTTATAATATTTATAGCTAAAAGTATATCTTTTAAAAAAAGTTTTTAGTTTTAAATCTTTTAAAGTGTTTTACTAATAATAAAGTATATATTTGGTATAAAATCTTTAATTTAGCAGCAATATAATCTAAAATATAAAGCTTTTTTTTAATATAAATATAGTTTTGTTTAATTTTGCAGTCTTTTATAACTACTTAAAACTATTTGTAGATTTATTTTAAAAAGCGCTAAATATTAAGCTTATTTATTATTTCTATAATAGCATTTGCAATCTAAAAATTTAAATAAGCTTAGTTTACTATAGCATTTATTAGTTTGCTATTAAATATAGAATATAGCTTAACTAGGTTTAAAAAGTAATATATTTACTTATTAAGTAGTAAAAAGACTTTAAAGCAGTTTACTACTTAATTATTGCTAGTATTTTTTATATTTGCTAGCTTATTGCTTAGTTATTATAAAAGCGTATTAAATACTACTACTTTATAGCTTAATTAATAAGTAATTTAAAAATAAAAATTGTTTAAAAACTTTAACTATTAAATTTACCGTTAATTTAAAAGCTTAGTAGTAATAAAATGCTATAATAATTTATAATTTATAACTACTTTAACTATATTTTTATAGCTTTATAATTTAAGGCATTATTTTTTAAAAGCTTTAATAATAGTAAATAGCTTTTTATTATATATTTTGTAGTTATATTTAGCTAAAATATATTTTATAAAAAAAAAAGCAATCAAGTAGCAGTTTCTTTTTTTATTAGTTTAATATAAAATACTACCTAATACTTAATTTAATATATTTATTTTAATAATAGTTTATAAGCTAAAGTTATAATAAGCTAAAACTAAAGCAGTAATAAAAGATTTCTTTAGCGTTTTAAAAGTATATAGCTTCTTTTTTATAAGCTGCTTAAGCTATTGCTTTTTATTTATTAGTTTAATAAATAGTTAAGCTAAAAAGAAAAAACCTTTAATAAACCGTCGATAATAATTTATAAAACCAATAAAGTACTAAAAGTTTTATAGTATTAAAAGTACTTTTTAGCTAAAAATTATAGCTACTTTTTTAAAGTTTATTATAATTCTATTTGTTAATATAATTAGGCCTAAATATTTTATTTTAGTAATATTAAATTTATATTTTTTAATATTTATAGTTAAGCTTATATAAATAAGCCTTTATAATATTTTGTAAATATATTGCTAATATTTCTTTTTTAAGTTACTATAAATTAAAATATTGTTTAAATAAGCTATAACATACTAGTTTAAAATATTAAATAATATATTATTAATATAGTATTAAAAAAAGCTAAATACTTTTATTATACTAAAATTTGTAACTATATATTTAAAAAAGCTAAACCTAGTAATAAACGCTATTTTTTACTTATTTTTAAAAATAATGTAAAAGTAGTTAAAAGCTGCTATAATATTAAATTTAATATATATTTTAACTTTATATAAAGTATTTAATATTTTATAAATTAAAAAAATTAAGTACTAGTTTTTAATAGTAATATTATTAAAGCTTTTATAGTTAATATATATATAGATATTTTTACTAGGTTTTTTAGCTAATAGTATAAGTATTACTGCTAACAATATATTAGCTTAAATAAACTCTTTTGCTAAATGTTTATTTAAGTACTTTTAAATAACTAAAAGTTTTTTAAATAATATAGAGTATAACTGTATATTTGGTAGCATTATTTTAAGTATTAGATTTATTTTATAGTTAAAAAAGCAATAAAATAGCAATTAGTCTGCGTTTTAAAGCAGAAATATATTAATTAAGTCGTAATACTTTATTAAAAGCTTTTTAAAGATATTTTCTTTTAAAAAAGGTTTTTTATTTTTTAAAAACTTATTAATATTTTCTTTTAAAACTTTTTAAAGTTATAGTACTTTTTTTACCTATATATAGTAAGCATAAAAGCAAAATAAAAGCGTTATACTATTTTAGAAGCCTTTTTTAGTAAGTATACTTTATAATATTATAGTAAAAGTTTTTAGCGCTAGTGCTTTAATTAAGCAATAATTGGTATTATTTTTAGCTATAGCTTTAATTATATAAAATAAATTTATTAAAGCATAAAACTTTAATAAAAGTATAGTTTTAATATAAGTACTTTTTTGCTTATAAAATAAAAAAAAGTTAAGTATTGCTAGCATTTAAACTAAAATTTCTTTTAAATTAAAAAGTTTTAAATTTACTAGCAGCAGTATAATAGCAGGCTTATATAAGAAAAGCTAAATATAAGGTATTTCTATAGCTATTTTATTTTTTAACTATAGTATTTTCTTTTGCTAGTTAATTTATAAGTTATAGTAGCAAAATTAAAATAATTTTAAAATAATGTCGGTATTATTAAGTAGCTATATATACAAAAAAGTTTTTTTATATATATAGCTATAGTATATTAAATTAAAAATATTTAGAAATTATTTTAGCTATAGTTTCGTTTATTAAATAAAGTACTTTTAAGTAAAAGTTATTTATTATAGCAAAATTATATTTTTGCATAAAAAAAGTATTAATAAAACCAAAAAAAAAATATTTTAAATTAACTAGTATTTAATACTACGCTAGCAGCTAATTATTAATATAAATACTTATATAAAAACTTAAAAATATATTAAAGCTTATAAATTGTATATATAAGTTTAATTTTTTTTTTTTTAAAAACTTTTAGTAACATTTTTAGCTATATTTAAAGCTAAAAGTTAATCTTTTTTTAGTATGCTTGCTATAGCAACTATAGCTACTATAAGTACTAAATATAGCTTTTTAAAAATATAAAGGCACTATAGTATAAAGTGTTCCAGTTTTTTATAATATTAATAATGTTTTTTTTGCTTTTTTTTTGCTTTTTCTGTAATAAATAGTAGATTTTACTACTTAGATATAGTATTTAGCTTATTAAAAATTATAAGGTTTTTTAGGTCTACTAGCGCAAAAGTACTAATAATTAAACAAGTTAAATTTAAACTTTAGCTGCTAGCTTTTTTATTTTAGAAATTTAGGTTTATAATATTATTAAAAAGTATTTAAAGTAAGTTAATTTACCTATTAATATTATTGTTTATAAGGTAGGTAATTTATACTAATACTATAAACTAAATTAGCTTGCTAACTTTAGACTTTAAAGTAGCTACTTATTAAATTAAAATTTATTTACTTTTGTTAGTAAAACAAATAAACTTTAAAATAAAATTAACAAAAAGTTTAATACTTTATTTATAATTTTTAAATTATTTAGTAGCTTTTGCAAATATATTTACTATAATATAAGCTATATTAAAAAACTTAAATATGTTTAAGTAGTTATACTAGCTACTAGTTTAAACCTTTAAGTTAGTAAAATAATTTATTACTTTTTTAATATATAATTAAACGCAAAAGTAAGCTAGGCTACTAAATTAACTATAAGTATAAAGTACTTACTTAAAAGCTATTAAATAGAATTTATAATTTATAGTTAATTTTGCTTTAATTAAAAATTACTAATTAGTATATTTTGCTTATTGTTTGCTTAAGTTTATTTTAGACTTATTAAATATAGGTAGCTTATTAGCCTTAAATTAACCGCTAAATAATATAACGTTAATTTAGCTTAAGTTTATTAGTAGTATAACTTAGATAAACAAAATAGCTAAAGCATTAAAAGGTAAAATAAAGTTTATATTAAGTAGTTATAAAAGTAGCACTAAAATAGTAGCAATAAGTAAGCAATTATATGCTTTTATAGTTATAATAAGCTATTGCTTTAATTTTACTTACTTTATAGTTTTATTTTATAAACTTTATTATAATTACTTTATAGTTGCTACTATATTGTTAAATTAAATGTTCTTTTTTTTTAGTTCTTTATAAGCTTTTTATAAGTCCTTTTTAAAAACTTTATTTATAGTAAATATAGTGCTATTAAAGTTACTAAGTTATATTAATTTTGCTTAAATATAGCTTAAGTTTTTAGTAATATTAACTTTTTGTTTATTTAAAGCTATAAGTTATTTTTAAAGTATTTATATATTACTGCTAATAGCTTAAATATAAGTTAACAACATTTTAAAAAGGCAGTATAATTAGTCTTTTGCTATAGCAAAAAAATAAAAAAAAGTATTTAGCAGTTTTTTAATATTTATTTTAGTATTAAAAATAGCACTAATTAAAATTAAAAATCTGTTAATAAGGTTAAAGTATATAAATATTTGCTATAGTATTTTAAAAAGTATATAAGCTTTTAATAACAATAGTAAATCTATAGTATTACTATAATTAATATTTATTAGTTTTAATATACTTAATTAAAATAATTTATTTAATTTTATAAATATAATAAACTATTATAGTACTAACTGCTAGTAACTTTAGTATAAACTTATTATTATTGCATAAAAAGAGAAGTTCTATTTACTACTTTTAGTTATTTTTAGTTAGCTTATATACCTTGTATATAGCCCGTGCACCTAGTGCTGGTTTAATACCGTAACAAAAAGACCTGCATAGCCCTCACCGCGGCACCTACACAAAGGCTGTTTCCAAGGCTGAATGAGGTATATTAGAGTAGGGCGATGAGCAAGCCACCTAGTGGCTTGACTAGAGGCCAGGTTTTAGCCACCCTAGGGGGTATGCCTTGATTTTTTTTTCGTTGATTTTCTATATATTTGGCTACCCTCTTCGCCTTTGACTTTGTATCATTAGCTTCTTTTTAGTTATGGTGGCTTTCGGCCACTCGCGAATAGATCCTTTGCCCCTTGCGAAACCCTCAAAGTGATCTATTTGACTATTCTCTCAAATCTCTGTGAAGTGCCTAGGTGTAGGTCTCCAGAGTGCGGTAGTGCGTATGGCACGCTCCGTGTTAATGTTATGTCACAAAGCGGGTTAGTTGAGGCAAGGGGAAATAGTACGATGTATATGTTGTGCTGAGCTGTTGGTGATCTACATGTACATGTATATACATGGCTACATGTAACTTATGTAAGGTAACATGCAATGAAGTACTGTCTCCGCCTCAGTACAAGTATTAAACTACGGCGTAATCCTCTAATGGTTTTACAGGCTGGCATGCAACCATGCAACTCAGCACCCGTTGCGCGATCAGGCAGGCTTCAAATGCAATGCCGCCATCGTCGCTGATGTCTCCAACGATCGTGATGATTACTGGTGTGACAAGAGGCATGTAGCCATCATGTTCTTCTTCTCCCCTTATTGACCAGGCCTACAATAGGGATTGGAAATACGATACTACAGAGTTACCTTCAGCGACCGGGCCACATTGTCATCGGCAGTGTCCGTAACAAGACATCGCAGCTGGCCCAGGAATTGCAGCAGCTTCCCCGCGCTGCGGGCTCTCAACTGGTTATCGTCCGGATCGAGAGCACCTCACCCAGCGACCCGGCCGAGGCCGTCAGAGATATCGTTGCAGCCGGCATCGACCACATTGACATCGTCATCGCCAATGCCGGCGGCCTTAGAGAGACCGTGGCCCCGCTCGAAGCCGTCACTGCCGATGACGTGACTGAGACGTTCCAAACCAATGCCCTTGGCCCGCTGATGCTATTCCAGGCTGTCCACCCGTTGCTCCGACAATCCCACGCCTCGCCCAAGTGGGTGTCCGTCTCGAGTTCAATTGGCTCTATCGGTTACATGCAGTCCTACCATTCTCATCTTGCCCCTGCTTATGGCATTTCTAAGGCCGCTCTCAACTGGATCACCATGGCGATCCATTGTGGCAACCCATGGCTCGTCGCATTTTGCATCAATCCAGGGTAAGTACTTGACAAACTCAGACCCCTCCTCTATCAAGATATGAATGAGACGAATGGCAAGATAGTATGGTGCAGAGCGAGCCGGGGAACAGGAATGCCCGACTTCTAGGGCTTGACAAAGCCCCGATTACGCTTCGGCAAGCTGCGGATGCTATCATTGGCCTGGTAAGTTGTGTCTGACCATAAATACCCCCTTATTGAATTCTTGAGATCTGAGACAGGTGCATCTAGGCGGATAAGGCGACTCGTGAGGAGACCTCGTCTAAATTCTTTCAAGCGATGACGGGGCTGGAGATTCCTTGGTAAAGCTGGTAGCAACTTCGCACGTTACCTACAGTAATATATTTACTCGCTTTCCGCGTCGTCGGATGGAATCTCGCTCCCAACGGCCATTTGTGCATGACAGGCTACTATTGAGGCTATAATACTCGGCTTTGATTTCCTGAAGAAGAGGATAACTATGTCCATAGATCGCCGGTTACAAGCCCAGCTGCTCGAGGTTTGCTTCGCTCAGACAATGCCCCGCACCACATGATACCATCTCTTAGACAAAAGACGCCCTCGCTGTACTTGATAGATATGTCCAAATATGTACAGTACACGTAGTTTTCTATGCGCTTCGATGAGCGAGCTATGACCTCTAACGCAGCAGCGTTCACAAGCCTTCTGGGCTAGTTGTCGCCACCGCCCATCTCAATATAGCAGTGGATTGTCAGCCGACAATTCTAGGGGGGAGCATATCCAAGCCCACATACAGGGTGACTGTAAGAGTAAATGGATTCTTTCAGGGTCAAAATATTTTATCCTATTCAGGCATTCCTACCTCGATACCCCTAAACGCGAAAAACTTGTTTAGATCTGGGTCCTTGATGAGAATATCCACCGCATGTCTCTCAAATGGCAGAACTACCTCTAGACCATGATCAGGATCAGCTTCAACTGGTCGTCTGGGATAGATGATGAGCATATTCTCGATAACTTTATCGGCCAGCTGTCTAAACGCAACGGGACGTCCAAAGCCAAAGTCAGCGGCGCAGGCATCAACATGCCGCCAGTCTGTGACAGCCAGTGACATGGGCGGCAAAGAATCCAATCGGACGTGGAGATTAGACTTATCACGGATAGCTGCAACCATGTTGAGGGTAGCGTCCAGTGTCTCTTCATTTACGCTGTTTGTAATCTTGCGAATAAACGCCGCTAGGCGGGGTAAAGATGTTTCTGAGATGACATCGGCCAGTGTAGGTTGATCTTCCTGCTGGAATGATAAACCACCGCACAAAAAGTTCCCCTGGTGCTCCCTAGATATAGGGGGATGTACTAGTAACAGAAAAGGTTTAGATTTGAGCCGCCGAGGCGGGTACGCTTCTTGAGCTAGACGCTAGAAGGCTGCTACTTACTGCGGCTTCTCATGTTAACCGACTCGAGGAAGATGGCGGGCTGATCAAGATTTGGCTTGTAGATCTGTGCCCGGGTCTTCGACAGGACCCGCCATAGGTAAGCGCTTAAAGCATCGTAAGTCGAGATCCAGGAATCTGCGGGCATAGCTAATTGCTTCAGCTTATACAAGTTGCTCCGCGGGATGTGAAACAACAGCCATGTACAAGGGAGCCACTGCGGATGTCTTGTAGAGGCGGGTTTTTGGTCGATTTTGGCTTCTTCTGGGATTGGGGGCAATCTGAATAGGGATCTATCGAGCAACGCCTCGTCCCAAGTAGGCTGAGGGAATCCATAGCGCAACGAGTAGCAGTGTGTCGCGAGCTGTTGGATTAAGCCGTTGGTGCCTGTTATATCCATAGCAAAGTGATGGATACTGGTAGTAAGGATCATGCCGCCAGAAATGAAAGTCAGCTGAAATCCGGCCACAGGAGGATAAATGAGGGGTGAAGCCTCGCTAGCCATGGACATTCCCGCATTGCTTAGACGGGTAGGGTCCCCGAGTATCCCGGAGCAGAAGTGCGACTTTCTCAGGTCCCGCAACGACGGGCAGTTGTCTTCGGTGCCATCTAGCCTCTGAACAACAAATGGAACGGTGCTGCTCGGTTTTTTGACGATAGTAAAGTCGCCTTGACTGTCTCGTTCGATGGTGCCGACGATATGGCGGCACTGACCTAAAGTTGCTTGTAAAGCCCTATATACCGTGTCCACAATGATTTCATAGTCCGACTGGGCTATTTTCTCGAATATCAGCGCATAATTATTGTAATGTTGCGTAACAACGAGATCAAGAGGGGAGAGGCGGAAGTATTCATGCTGTGCTGTTTCCCAACCTGCTGGTCGGATATAGAGGACTTTTCTTCGAGGCATGGCTTGGGAGTAAGGTAGGCTTATTCGAATTAATTATCCCTAATCCCGTTATGCCCGTAGCACTATTAGTCCCCTATTTCACTAGCTACTTCCCATGCATCCGTCGAATTAACCTTATATAGGTATTCTATTAGTAGTTGATACGGGGTGGCTGTGGCTTATGGCCCGCCCGAGTTCAATGATTCGTTGGGTTGCATTGTAGCGCAATGCAGCAGCTTGTGCCGAGTTCTGTCCGAGAAAGCAGGCTGGACCTCTGTCTGGCCTGCAGATACGACGAAGGCACCTCGCTACTTCAATAGGAAAATACGGCCGGATATGGTTGCATCATATAGAGAGAAATCCTTTCAAATGAGCTCTTCCTCCTGCCGCAGATTGTCAATGCTGCCTACTGACTTACCTTCCTCGGATTAACCACAGGTCAGGCCGAGGACCGCGAATGCACCCTCTGCACAACCGTGCCCCACGTCCACAGCACACCTTCTGCAGGAATACGCCACCTCCATGCTTTTTCTTTCCGATAGCTGGTCCCATTGGCTTCCGTACCCTAGCTAGACAAGGGCGCGGGGGGTCGGGTTGCTGGCTGCTCGATGGACCTTATCCATGTCGTTTCCTAATTACAGTGGCCCCCACGAACCTCGTACTACGTTGGATATCAAATTGAACCTAGTCACGGAAGCTATTACTACCTAAATATATTAGACCTAGGCCTTGAAACCGGACACCGCCGCCTCGACCTCGCTTGTGGCGTTACCCGTCTGGGAGTCGTATCGTAAAAACAGTGCTAGTCTTCGTGAGCTCATTGTAGGACTTTGTTTGCACGGGCTGTCAGTCATGGAGTCATTTGGCAACACCATTGCCACCATGCCAGATAGTAACGTGACGTCAGGCTTTGCATTATTTTAAATTTGTTTGCATCCATGATCCCATAGGACAGGATCAGCATCCCGGCGCGAGTATTAAGGCTCTGACGCCGTGGTCCTCGTAGGATTGACGCGGGAGACCTTTCAACTAGAGGAAATGCGGAAGCCTATCTAGGTTGCATTTGCTATCCGTATAGTCACGGCAAAGAAGGACGCTGGAACCTCGTCGCTTAATGCTGAAGAGCCCTACCCAAGGTTTCAGCGCGTAAGGCGCACCGCGCTGCGGGATGGCCTTTTGGGTCGTCTGTGGCGGTGTATCGATGTCAACAACCTTGAAGAGATGAAATGCACAAGCCGAGGTTCCCAGCTTAAATAGTTATATGTGGCAATTGAAAGTTTGTTTCCGTTAGCCCAACAAATTTCTTCCATACTTGCCCCTTCTCCCCCCTATCCACTTGATTTTTGGCACGGTCTTGTGGATAGACTCAGTACCTAAGTATCCATCACTGTCATGTCTCTAAATCTGAGCACCATAGCTATGTTGGCACCCGAATGTGCTGTAAGTTTCAATTCGCTAAGTCGCTGTCGAGCACACACGAACTTTGGCAGGGTACTGAAGATCTATGCTGACGGTCTACATTTTGTCCTATAGAACATATGCACCACGAAAGCTGCCGCTACCGGCTTGTGCGACGTGCTGGATGCCGCTGCATCTGCACTAATACAGCTTTCATAACTGCTGTCGGTGCCTGTGTTGCGGACAGTTGTAGTATTAGACAAGCGCTCGGTGTGTAAAACTTCCTGGGCTCTTGTTGAACAAAAGAAAACTATCCATCAAATTAACTGTTATAATCAGCGGCACAGAACCTTACATCGACATTTTGCGGAGTCGATCCGGTCGTCAACCATTCCTTTACAAGTATCTTCATCGCTTTCTGCGCTCTTGCGGGATTGGCATTCCTCCTGCGTATCTATGCGAGAGTCGGAAGGGACGTCAAACTGTGGTGGGATGACCTCTTCACCTTCCTGGCGCTTGTAGGTTAAACTATCTCCAGAAGCTCTCTAAAGGGGCAATATTTTACTGACCATTCATTAGCTGGGATGCGTCGCAGCCACCATCAGTCTTGTGCAGCGTGAGTATTAATCTTCTAGCCCGATTATATCCCACCTTGCCTTAAATCATACCCTGATCTTGCTTCTAGAGAGCTATTTAGGCCTGGGGAAAAATCTCTGGGCTGTGCCCCAGAATAATATCAGCAAGATTCTCACTGTACGTTCCGGCCCCTACTCTCGTACTGTCTGGCTTGTGTCCCTCCTAACAACTCGTGATATAGTTATCTTACGTTAATTTCCTCTTGTACACCATCTCTGGCTTCTTAATCCGTGAGAGCATCGCCCTATTTTATCTTCGTATATTTGGCGCAAGGAAGGTCATCATCGGCACCATCATACTCATTTTCGTGTCCCACCTCCCTTTCCTGTTTCTGGAGATCTTTCCCTGCTGGCCAATCAACTATTTCTGGACACAGTGGGATGGCGAGCACTACGGCCACTGCATAAATCTGACCCTGGAAGTGTGGTTAGGCGCAGCCGTCACTCTATTTCTGGATATCTGGCTTG
This sequence comes from Nemania serpens, assembly GCA_022578855.1. NCBI lineage: Eukaryota > Fungi > Ascomycota > Sordariomycetes > Xylariales > Xylariaceae > Nemania > Nemania serpens. The sequence continues at coordinate 12,098 of MU396874.1, read as the reverse complement.
CAGTGCTGCCTATGCCCATTTTGGCGCGCATGAATCTGAGTAAAAGCAAGAAGATTGCCGTGCTGGGCATGTTTGCCTTTGGATTGATGTAAGCTGCCGACCCCTAGTTGTTTTTACATTACTTTAACTCAATTCGCTGACTGTGACAGCATCGTGGGCGTGAGTATCGCTAGGATACCAGCTATTAAGAGCTTTGAGACGAGCGACAACTTCACCGCCGCTTATGTCCCTACGGCGATGTGGTCTGATATTGAGCTAGAAGTTGGCATCATCTGCGCTTGCTTACCCAGTCTACGAGCTCTGGTAATCCCGCTATTTACGAAACGATCGGATGCAACTGCGACTAAGGCTGGTGTCATGGGCCGTCACGACGACGGAAACCCGTATCAAACCATTGGTTCAAATGATGCTTGGCGGTCCAGAATTAAGGGGAAGATGGGCATTGCAGATTTGACACTTAATTCTCACATGGACTCTAGCGAAGACTCTGGTGAGAGGATAAAGTCCGTGTCATTGCTGCCCCTGTATCCTCCAGGGAGTGTACAGATGAAGCCAATTGCTTGAGCTTTGCATTTGTCTTCGGTTTTTGATCACGTTTTCGAGTGTCTGGAAGGCTCCATGATTTTGGTAAAGCTAAGCCGGGAATCTTATAAGAGTTTGGCGTTCAGGCCCTGATGGCATGTGACATTGGTATAGTTGGTGCTATATGTAAGAGGCACGGAGTTAGTTTGGTCTTTTTGAAGGACACGCGTGTAATATGCTATTCGAGAGAGATATATATGTTTTTTTACGATATTGTCTTTGTGATATAGTTCGGCATATTATAGATATATATCTTAATTATGTATAGCTAAAGTACCTAAGATAAAAAAGAAAAAGATTTCTTAAAAGCTTATATAAAAAACTATTATAACGTGCTAATTATTAAATATAAATAAGTTATAACTATAGTTTATTATAATTAAATAATTATATTTTAATAAATTATAATATTACTTTATTAAAACTAATTATAATTACGGTATAATACTAATTAGTAATACTATTATAGCTATAATTACATAGTTAATATATTATATATAAGCTATATAACTTTAGCACTTAGTAATACTTAGTATAATTAATAGTATATATATTTACTAGAAATTTTATAAACTTTAGTTATTGTTTTTTCTTTTTTTTTCTTTATACTTAGATTTTATATAAATTAACTAGTTATTATAAAGCTTAGCTTTTTAAATAAGTTAAACTATAATAATTATAATGTAAAAAAACGGTTTACTATTTAATTATTATATTATTAGCATACTAGTAAAAGTAAAGTAGTTATTGCTTTATTAGTAATAATTGTATAAATATAGCTTTATATAGTAGCTTATAGCTTAGTTATAGTATAGCCGCCGACTAGTCGCTTTATAGTGCAAAAGGTTTCTGCTTATTCTTTTATACTATTTTTTCTTTTAAAAGAGTTAGTTTCTAATTTTAGCGGTACTACCTAATAGTAGCTAGTTTTACAAATAAATTAGTTTTTACTTAATATAACAGCTATATACTAAATATCTGTTTAATATATATAGATATATATATAAAGTATAAGTATAGCAATTATAAACTGCTTTTTATATGGTTAAAGCGTGGTTACAAATTTTTAATACTAGGTAAAAGATATTTTCTATACTTAGAAATACCTTATATAGGTTAAACCTATCTTTAACTAGCTATTCGTAGGCGTATTACTTTATTTGCATTTTATAGCTTAAGTGTTTAAGTATTATCGTTATAACCTCTTGTTTTATTATACAAAAGTATTTTTTGCAGGCTATATATACTATATTTATACTGGGAGGTTATAGTTGGATATTAAGGTTAGGGTTATTATTTTTTTTTTTAGAAATTTTGTTCCAAAATTTTATTTTAACTTAAACTGCAGTTCTTTTAATATAAAAGCAATAGCAGTATAAAAAAACGGTTTACTGTTTAACCGTTATATTATTGGCGCATTAGTAAAAATAGAGTAGTTATTGCCTTATTAGCAATAACTATATAAATATAGCTTTATATAGTAGCTTATAGCTTAGTTATAGTATAGCTGCCGATTAGTCGCCTTATAGTATAAAAAGTTTCTACTTATTCTTTTATATATAAATTATTTTAATATTTAATTTTGAAATATATATATTATAAATTTTATTATAAAAATATAATAATTAAATTTTCTAAAATATAATATAAGTAATTATATAAATATAATTATTTAATTATAATTAATTAAATAATTAATTTATATATAATAATTAAAAAGTTTATTACAAAAATTAATTTATTATATTATAAAAACTTATATAAGTAATTTTAATTAATTAATAACGTTTAAAGCTATAGTGGTAATTTAAGCTTTAAAAGCTTTTATAGTAAAAATAAAAAACTATTATCTAGTTACTTTAATATAGCTATACAAAAAATAGGTTAAATATATATATTAAAAGAAGTATAAGCTTTTAATTTATGGCTTAATTAGTGCGCTATAATATATAGCCGGCTATTTAGCCTAGGTTTTAAGTAGCTGCCTATAGCTATTAATTAAAAAAGCAAACTTAACATAATTCTTCTTTTTAACCTAACCGTTTTATAGGCTTTTACTGCTTTATAAATCTAATTATACGCTTTTGTTAGTATTAGTATGCAGTTATAGCCGGCTATAACTAAACCTAAAAAATAGTAAATAGGATAAAAAACCTCTAACTACTGCTAAAACTACGTTTTTCGTAAGAGGTAGAAAAGTAAAATAATAAAGAAAAAAGCCCTGCAAACGCGTCTAAGGCAAAAAAGCCCCTGTATACCTTTTGCTAAAAAGCGCTAGCTTTATTTAAGTAATTAAAACTACTTATTTAATTACTTTAATATAGCTATACAAAAGATAAGTTGAACGCATATATTAAAAGAAGTATAAGCTTTTAATTTAAGGCTTAATTAGTATGCTATAGTATATAGCTAGCTATTTAGCCTAAGTTTCAAATAGCTGCTTAAACTTATGCTTATATATGTTATTTCCTTTTTTTTAAGGTGCTTTAAAAGGCTTCGTATAATATGCTGTTATAGCTAGCTATTATATAAAGTTATAAAGTTAAATAAAGGTATAAAAAACCTCTAACTATTACTAAAACTACCTTTTTTATAAGAAGTAGAAAAGTAAAATAATAAGAAAAAAAGCCTTTATATATGTTTTACTAAAGAGTGCTAGCCTTATTTAGGTAACTAGAATTACTAATTAAGAAAATAAAAAGTTTAAATTAAAAGCTAAAACTTTTAAATTAATATAACTAGCTAAAAGCTATTAAAAAGCTATAATATTAATTATATTTAAAAATAATAGTAATTTTAGCTTTAAAATTAATTTAAGCTTAATTATTAACTTAAATATTTTTTAAAAATACTATTAATATAAAGAGTATACTATTAAGCTTAATAAAAATAATAAAAATAAAAAAAGCTTATAATACTAATTAAAATTAATATATTATAAAGATTTAAAAATATTATTTAATTATAAAAATAAATAATAATAATAGTTTTAAAAAAGTATAAAATTTTATTTTTTATTTTTAAATTATTATTAAATATATAATATGCTTTAATAAGCTAAATTAAATTATGTTTAAGTTTTAGCTTATAATAATAAGTTAAAAATAATTATATAATTTATATAAAGCTTATTATAAGTTATAATACTAACGGCTAAGTATAAAGATTTAAATACTTTATTTTAAGATAAAATAAATAACTTAAAAAAAAGCAAAAAAAAAAAGCTATTATATAAAAATTTTTAATATATATATATATGCTTTTATTTATTTATACTTACTAGCTATTTATTACTTATTAAACCTATTGCTTTTATAGTTATATTTACTATAGTTATTATAGCTTAGTAATAGTTTTTATTATAAGTACTAGTTATTAAAACTATAATAAAGCTTTTTAATTAGCTTTTATAAAACTTAAAATATAAACTATAAAATAAAAAGCTTTAGTTATTATTTCTATTAAATATAGCATTATAAAATATTAAAACTATTATATTTTTATAATATATTTTAAATATATTTTTAAAATTAATAATTTTTAAAAAAGTTATATAAAGTATATTTTTTAAATAAAATATTAAACTAATAATTTTTAAATAAAGAAATATAAGCTAAAATAAATTAAAAGGTAAAAATAAATAAAAGCTTAATTAAAGCTAAAAAAATTAAAAAGAAATTTAAGCTTAAAAAAGCTTAAATTAATTAGCATAAAAACTTTTAGGTTTTATTTAAAATATTTTAATAGCTTATAAAAAAGTCTACAATATTAAAAGTTATTTTTAAAAAAAAAAAAATTAACTTTATATATATTTAATAAATTATATAGTAAGTTTATTTTATTTTATAAAGCAAAAAAAGCTTTATACTTTTTTTATATACTATAAATATAATATTAAAAAAATAGTAATATTAATATAATTATTTAAATATAGTTTATAGAAAAAAATGCAGAAATAGTAAAAATAGTAAGCTAAAGCTAAAACATCGCTTATAAAAAATATTATCGCAAAATTTAAAGTAAAATAATTATACTAAAACTTTAACAAAAGTTATATATACAAAAATAAATAAAAAATTCAAAAATCTTATATAGTAAAAAGGTTATTTTTTTTTATACTAATTATAGTAATTATACTAATTATATTAACTACTTTAACTACTTTAATTATAAAAACATAATGTTAAACTATAAAGAAATTAATATTTAAATTTTAAATAATAAAAAGTAATTAATTATAAAACTTTATAATATTATTTATTATTTAAATAAAGTTTATAACGTAATATTATTATAAATACTTTATAAATTAAAATATTATTAAAAAGATAAATAATATATTAATATATTTCATTAAAAAATAGTTTTATAATATACTAAATCTTTAATTTTTATAATTAATTTATACTAAAGTATATATTTTATATATTATAAAATAAGCTAAACTTTTATTTAGTAAAGCTTTTTTAAAAAATAGAATTTTTAACTTAGTATTTTTAATTAAGTTATTTAAATTTTAACTTTTTAAACTATTTTATATATTAAGCTAAAAAATAACATTAAAAAATTAAAAATATATAATAACTATTATAAAACAATTATTAGAAAATTAGTAAAATATTAAAAAATAAACTAAATAAGCTTAATATAAAGCTTATAATTAACTTTTATAACTTTAAACTCTTTTTTTTAAAATAGATTTATTTATATTAATAATTAATTAATATTTAAGCTTTAATTTTATTTAACATTTTATAAATAAAACAAACTAATAATTTAACAAAACTTTAAATATATAATTAAATATTTAAAGATTAATTATAAATTAAATATTTAAGCTTTTAAATATAATAATAAGCTTTTAAAGTATAAAAATATAATTATTTATTATAATAATGCTTAAAAATCTAAATTTAAGTTATTAATAATTTATATATAATTAAAACTAAAATAAAAATATTTATTATATTAAAAATATTATTAAAAGTAAAAATAATATAATATATAATAATTATAAATTATTTTATAAAAAGTTTTATACTTTTTTGCTTTAAATTTTGCGATAGCACCTTTTATAAGCGGCGCTTTAGCTTTAGCCTACTATTTTTACTGTTTTTTTTTTTTTTTACAAACTAGATTTAAATAACTATATAAATATTACCGTTTATCCAGTATTATATTTACAGTATATAAAAAGAAAGTATAAGGCTTTTTCTGCTTTATAAAATAAATTAAACTTAATATAAAAGGTTTTAATATATACTAATAAAAAGTCTTTTTATTAGTTTTATTAATCCTTATTTATAAATTAAATAAAGTAGAAACCTTAGATTTCTACTATAAAGGTAGGCCTTACGAGCTATTTTTATTTAATCTATATTTTCTTTTATAGATTTAACTACTAATATTAACTATAACTTCTTGGTATACTATGTTATATTTGGTATTTTTTTTAAAGATAAAGCTTTTAGTTAAGGTTTTAATTATATATTAATTATAAAATAAAGAGAAAGAAAAGCTTATTTATTTAAAGATTTATAAAAAGGTACTTTATATATATATAAGTAGTTATATACTTAGTAAATATTTAGTAGAAATATAATTTATACTTATTAGCTATAAGGCGTACTAGCTATAAATTAGCTATATATTAGCTATTTATAACTACTTTTTCTTTAAAAGAAAATCTTGTTTTAAGATTTAAACTTATAATCTTACTTAGTAAATTTTTAGTAAAAAAAAGAACTATTTTAAATATTTACGCTTTTATTATTATATTATAAGCTTTTACTTTATAAGTATATATTAATATTTTTTATAACTATTATTAAAAGTATTATAATATTACTTTAATAGAAATCCTAAGGGTTTTTAGCACTACTTTACTTCGTGGAGTAGTACTCCTTTTTTAGTAGCACCTGCTACTAGCTATAGATTAGATAAGGAGCCGAAGGCTCCGCGTACATTAGCTAGATTTCTAGCCTGGTGGCTTCGCTACCTCTTTCAAAATAAAATATCTTTTGTTTTACTACTTTATTATTTACTACCCGTAATTACACCTATTATACTTATTATATATAAAGTTAACCTTTTTTTTAACTTATATAATATTAATTGTAATTTAAGTATATTATTATTATAGTATATATTATTAAATCTATTATTTTTAGCAGCTTAAAGCTACTTCTTTAGTTATTTTAATAGCTTTACTATCTCTAAGTTAGCTTTATAAAAAAGTAATAATAACTTTAATAAGTTTTTAAAATTGCTAGTAAAGTATTATTAGTTATTAAAATTTTATCTTTTTTAATTTACTTAGTATTATAGTTTATAATAGTATAATTATAAAATATAAACTTGTTTAACTATTTATTTAACTTTTTTATTAAGAACTACTATTTTATTTAAAAGCTATATAGCTTTTTAGTTTAGCAAAAAATTATTAAAGTACTTTTATAAATAGTTAGCATAATATAAGTTAGTAAACCTTTAATTTAAAAAAACTTTTAATTTAAAAATAATTAGTTTAGTTTATTTTGCGATTTTATAGTATTATTAAATAAAAAGGTAGTTTAGCTTATTAAAAAGTTTATTTATTAATTAAATTTGCTATTTTTTTATAATAAAGATTTAATTACTAACTTTAAAGTTAAATTTATAGCAATATTAATTCTTTTTTTATATTATTTAGTTTTAGGTTTATTATAATATAGTATATACTATTTTTATATACTTATTATTACGGTTTAATTTATCTAGAAGGTTAAGCTTTGCAATAATTAGTTAATTTATATAAAATCTAAGTATAAAGAAAAAGAAAAGAAAAAATAATAACTATAGTTTACAGGATTTCTAGTAAGTATGTATACTACTAATTACATTAAGTATTACTAAGTACTAAAGCTATATAGCTTATATATAACATACTACCTACGTAATTGCGGCTATAACAGTATTATTAATTAGTGTTATACTATAACTTTTATATATTTTTTATATTATTTTTTAAGCTTTTTTTTTATTTAGTTTCTTTTAAGAGAATAACTTTATTATATCTTAGGTTTTATTTAACTAATTATAATACTTAAGCATTAAAAACTAAAATAAAACTTTATATAGCTATAATTTATAATAAGAAATACTTTAGCTTAATTATTTTAGTAATAGTTATAAAATAACTATAATTACTAATTTAAGTATTTAATAATAATTTCTACTTATTTTATAAACTTATAATAACTTAATAAAAATAACTTTTACTTAATTTTAAAGATTTTAGCTAGCTTTTATATAAGTAACAAAATAAACTAAAGTTTATAATTTAAATTAATTTTATATAGTAGGCTAAAAATCCTAAAAAACCCTTTATAATATATATAAGCGGTTTTTTTGCTATAATTAGTTTAATATACGGTATTAACTAAAATAACTTATTAAATTAGTTTATTATAACAAATATATTCTTCTTTTTTTTCTATTTATAGTTATTTTCTTAAAATTTATTATAAAATAATAAAAAAGTTATAAAAGAATTAAAATAAGCTATAATAACCCTAAAGTTTTATTATAAAAAACATTTGCTAATTTATATTTTATATAATTAGCTATATAAATATAATAGTTTTTTGCTAGTTTAAGCTACTAATAATAAGCTATTACTAATTTTTTTATTTTATTATAACTAAAATATATAAAGATTATTTAGCTATATATTTTATAGAAAATATATATAAATAACTAATTAACTTTAAATATTATTAAATAACTTTTATAAGTAACTAATTTATTATAAAAAGCTTAATTTTAGCTATTTTCTAATTTAGCTTTAGCTTTATAAATCTTTATTTTTAGTATATCTTTGTTATACTAAAATACTTTATTAACTAAAATTACCTTAAAAAACCAAGTATTAAAAAGTATTAAGTTTTTAATAGGTTTTAATACTATAAAAGGTTTTAAATTTAGTTTTACTATAAAAATAAAGTTATATAGCACTAATTTTTAACCTTATTTTTCTATATTTATAAATTCTTTTATTTTTAAAAGAAAGTGTTTACTAATACATTTTTTATACTTAATTAATAAGTAATATTAAAGTAGTACTATGTTAATAAGTCTGCTTAACTTACCTAGCAAAAGTTAAGCGGCTACTTTATATTAAAACCTTTAAATCTTTATAATTAATAATAATTAAAAAAGGGTTTTCCTATTAAATACTTACTAACTCTAGTTTCTAGATTTATAAAGCCTTTATTATAGCTAGTATTTCCTAATTATAGATATTATAGTTTAATTCTGCGTTATATATAGTTTTAAAATAAAAAGCAATAAAGTGTTATAGCTTATTCTTTTTTCTTTTTAAAATTAAACATTTAGTGTAAATACCGTTAAATATATTAGTTTTAAGCTAAATTTTTAAGTAATAATTCTAATATCTTAAAATAAAAGTATTAATTAAGCAGTATTTTAATTTTATAAAAGTTTTTTAATACGCTTTATTTTATATAAATAAGGCATTTCTTTATATTAAATTATGTAATAGCTTAATAATTTAGTTATACTTTATAATAAATCTTTTATAAAAGTTCTAAAAGCTTAAAAAAGATTATACTTTTTTAACTATAGTATTATAGCTTTAGTAGCTAGTACTTATAGCAAAAACTACTACTACTAAGCTATAATAACTATAGTAAATATAGCATAAAAATAATAAGCATAAATATAAATAGCAAATAAGTAGTAAGTGTAAACAAAAGTATATATATATATTAAAGATTTTATATAATAGCTTTTTTTCCTTTTTCTTTTTTTTTTAAGTTATTTATTTTATCTTAATATAAAGTATTTAAATCTTTATATTTAGCCGCTAGTATTATAACCTATAATATATAGTTAGCTTTTTTTAATTTTTAATTATATAAACTTTTTTAAGGTTAATTGTTATAAGTTATAATGCTAGCAGCTAAATGCGAAAATTTAATTACTATATATTAAGATAAAATAAACAACTTAAAGAAAAAGAAAAAAAAGGAAAAAAAGCTATTATATAAAATCTTTAATATATGTATGCTTTTGTTTACACCTGCTACCTATATGCTACTTATTTACCACTTAGTACTTTTTTGTTATAGTATATATACGGACTAAAAGCTAGTTATAAAAGTGTTATTAAAGTTATTAAAGAAAAGGTATTTAGTATTTTTTGCTAAAATAACCTATATGGTAGTATAACTACCGGATAATTAATTTATCCTTTAAAGGTAATATTATATATATAAGTAAGTAATATAATAGTTGCTTCTTCTAAAAAAAAAAGATAAAATATCTACGTTTTAATTAATAAAAGCTATAAGTTAGCTATAATAAGCTATTAATAATATAAGCTCTGTTTAATATTTATATTTTTTATGTCTTTATTTTTTCTTTTTATTTTACTTCTATAAGCTTTTGCTTTTAAATCCTTATTTTTTAAATGCTTTAATTTCGTTTTATAAGTTTTAAATTTTTTAGCAAAAAAATTAAAGGTTTAGCTACTAAATATTCCATTTCTGCATTTTAAATATAAAATATGCTTTTAAGGTTTTTTTAATATATTAAGCTATCTTTGTTATTATATTTTTAAAGTATTTTTTTACTAATTTATTATTAAAAACGTTTTTAAATATTTTATGTAGTTATTTTTAATTTATTATACCTGCGTTTTTAAATACTTTATAAACAATATTTTAAATTTATATTTTAATAAAACTATTAAATATAGCGTTTTTAAAAGCTTAAGCAATTATAGCAAAATTTACGTTATTTAAAAAAATGTTTTTATACTATTTATTTATAAGTTTATATAATTGCTTGCAAGCTTTTTTATTAATAGCAACAAATAGTTATAATACTAAGTTATTTTTTATTATAATAAAATATACTGCGTTATTAATTTTAGTAATAATAAAGTCGTTTTTTATTTTAATTGTTAGTATTAATTATTAAACTATTAGTATTAGTTATTAAACTATTAATATTAGTTATTAAATTATTAGTTATTAATAACTTATAAGCTTAAAAATGCTATATAAAACTTTTAGCTTTGCATTTTTAGCTAGTATATTAATCTATTTTTTAGCTAGCTTATAAAATAAAATATTTTTTTAAAAAAGTAGTATATTTAAATAATATCTTTTTATAAATGTTTTAAAGCTGTTAAATTTTTCGTTAAATTAATATAATATTTCTTTTTTATTTAAATATTCTTTTATAAACTATTACTTCTTTTTTTTTGCTAGCATAAGCGTTAAATTTTATGCTATATATAGTTTTACTAGGTTTTTTAGGTTTAATAAAGTAGTTAATATTCCTATAGCTTAATTAGTTTACTAATTAGTTATTATTATAAAAAGGTTTATTATATTTGCTATATTTGGTTTAAAAATAGTTAGTAGCTATAAAATATTAATTTTATTTAAAATTGCTAACGTTTATAAAACAGCGTTATTTTATAAAATAGTAGTATATTTATACATAATATTTATAATTGTTATAATATTTTATAATAAAATAGTAGCTATAAATATTATAAGTTTTATTTAGTTATTATTGTAGGTATTAAAACTATAGATTTTGTAACTATTGCTACTAATATAACATTATTTATTAGTATTAATACTATTTTTAGCTAAAATGTCGTACCAATTAATACTTAGTTTATTTAAAAAATATTAAATTATAATTTATTATTTAATCTTTTATGCTTTTTTATATTATTAGTTAGAATAAATATAAAATATAATAGAAAATATCTTTTATAAAAGATATTATTTATTATTACTTATTAGTACTAAAGCTATAGCATTATTTTATTTTATAAAATAGCAAATAATAATATTGCACCTACTACTTAGATTTTCTATTAAAGAATTATTAGAAATATACTATAACTATAATTATTATTTCTTATAATTTATAATACCTTAAAAAGTTTAAAATTAATTTTTATAAAGGTTAGCGTAGTATTATTTGCTTATTAGGCTATTATTTCTTAAAAAATAGCTATATTTTAAAAATATTTAGCTAATTTCTATAAATTAGTATTAAATAGTTTGTTTAATAGTTTAACCTTTATAAAGTGTTTTATTATATATAAAATATTTATATATAATTAAGAGAAAAACTTTGCTAAAACAGGTTGCTAAAATAATTTAATATATTAGATTTATTTAAAAGTTATTTCTAATTGTTCTAATATGTTTTATTAATTTATTAGTAAATATTACTACTTTTTTTTATTATTTACTTTTTTAAACTAGCTTATTAATTTATTATATAGCTATAATAAAAGATTTATATTTATTAAAGCATTATTTTTTATTATTATTATATTAATAGAATATTTAAAAAGAAATGCTTTATTAAAGAAATTATATAATGCTTAAATATTAAGCACTTTTTTATTTTATAAAATAGCTATTATAAAAATATTAATTATTATATAGTTATTTTTATAATATAAATATTATTATTTAATA
>MU396873.1:0-37499 GCA_022578855.1 Nemania serpens | reverse complement strand
AACTATTTATAAGCTTATAAATAAAAAATTAGTATTTTTTAAAGCTATTTAAAAACTTATTTATAATTACTTTATTTTTTATTACTATAATTTTATTAAAACTTTGTTTATATAAATAAATAAATCTTTTTACCAAAAGTTTAAAATAATATTATTTTATTTTAAAAATAAATATATTTAAAAATTAAGATTTCTTATACTAAGTATTTAAGTCTTTTTTATTATATTTTTTAATTACTTATTTTTAATACCTAAATTAAAATATAATTTTTTTAAACTAAAAGTTATATATATTATTTAAATTATTAAGTAGCTATATATAACTATTAAAGCATTATATAGCTTTATTATTATTTTTACTAATTATTTTGTAATTAAAAATATTATAAATTAAACTAACTTTAATACTAAATTAATTAATTAAGCTAACAAAAAATTAGTTAATACTTTTTTTTTTTTAATATAGTTTATAAATATAGCAAAGATTTTTAAGCTTTTTATAATAATAATAAAAATGTTGCAAACTTTTTTTAGCTTAACTATTTATTTATAATTATTAATTAACTATTTTATAACATTAATAGAAAAAATAAATATAAACTATATATTTTAAATATATAAGTTAGTAAATTTTTTAATATAATTTATAATAATAAGTACTACTTTTTAAAAAATATATATAATATAAAAACTAAAGTTTTATTTTATAGCTAGAAAAACTAAAAAGGTTTTCTAATACTTAAAATATTATAATAAATATAAAATATATAATACTAGCTAAAAAAAGCTATATAAAAATTATACTTTAATTAAATTAAAAATTTTTAAATTAATAAAAACTATTAATATAAACTTTATTATAAAATTAATAAATATACTTTTTATAAGTACTTTATAGTAATTAAAAAAATATATAAGCTATAATATATTAGAGTAGTTAAAGTAGTTAGTAAAAAAGATAAGCTTTTTGCTATATAAGATTTTTAACTTCTTTATCTACTTTTGTATACGCAGCTTTTGTTAAAGTTTCGGTATAACTTTTTTGCTTTAAACCTTGCGATAGCACTTTTTACAGGCGGCGCCTTAGCTTTAGCCTGCTATTTTTACTATTTTTGCTTTTTTTTTTTACAAACTATATTTAAATAACCGTATTAATATTACCGTCTATTTAATATTATATTTATAGTATATAAAAAGAAAGTATAAGGCTTTTTTGCTTTATAAAATAAATTAAACTTAATATAAGCTATAATATCTTAATATTTATTATTTATATTATATTTAGATATTTATTATTAATTTCTAGCTATAAAACTTATACTATAAAAAACTAAGCACTAGCTTTATTTTATTAATTCTTTTTATTTAATTAAAGTATACTTAATAGCATTATATTTAATTATAATTATAAGTTTATATTTAATTTTTAGTAAAGCTTTTAAAAGTCTTTTAGCGTTTAATTACTTATAACTACTACTTATTATTTATAAAACAATAATTTATTTAAAAAAAAAAAACTAAATAATTAAAATTACAATTTAGTATTATACTTTTATATACTTTAAACTTTAATAAGTTAATATATTACTTATTTTATAATAAAACTTTAATACTATATACTTTAATTTAATTAAGTTATTATTATATAAATAGCTTTTTAGTTTTTAATTGCTTAGTTTTAATAATATATTTACTAACTTTAACGCTTATACTAATACTTATAAAAACTTTTACTTTATATAAAATTATTTATATAAAAATATAAAATTAGCAATAGATTTTACAGCAGCTAAAGCTAAATAATACTATAATAAAAAGCCTAAATTAATAGAATTTAATATCGGTAATATAGTTTATTTAAGATTTTATATAAGCTACTACTTATTTAAAAACCCTTTAAGGATATATTTATAGCAGAAAGCTAATTTTTGAAAAATTAAGCGTTATATTAAGTATTTAGCTTATAAATTTAATTTACTTAAAACTTTTAATATTTATTTTATTATTTTTATAGTATACCTATTCTTTAGTATATAAAACAAAAATTCTTTTTATTATACCATTTTTATATTTAGTTTTATAATAGATAACTAAAAAGATCTAAATAAAGCTAAAGATTTTTTCGAAATTAAAATTATCTTAAAGCATTATATAAACCGTATAAAAAACGGCTTTAATTACTTAATTAAGTAGAAAAGCTATAGTTATAAAAACAATTAGTAGTAATTAAAGTAGTAGCTATATAATTTTACTAAATTAGTTAAAAAATATTAGTAATAGTAGAACAAATAATTTATAATACCTATTAATGTAAAAAATATAGTAGCTATTAAAGCTAAAAATGTAGCACTAGCTAAATAAAGCAGAAGTTATCTTCGTAAGTATATATAAATTAGCTTTTCTTATACTTTATTAATAACTTAACTTTTTATTAAAGTTAATAGTTTTTATATATATTATAGTACTTAATATATACTAATAAAAGGTTTTCTTATTAGTTTTATTAATCTTTATTTATAAATTAAATATAGTAGAAACCTTAGGTTTTTACTATAAAGGTAGGCCTTATAAGCTACTTTTATAAAATCTATATTTTCTTTTACAGACTTAACTACTAGTATTAACTATAACTTCTTAGTATACTATACTGGTATGATTTATTTTTAAGATTTTTAGATTAGTTAGTAACGTTTTTATAATTATATACCTTAAGCTTTAAAAGATTAATATTTTTAAATAAGGCTTTTAATACCTCTTTTATTACTTTAATTTTATTAATTAATAAAACGTTAATGTTAATAGCTAATTCCTCTTGCTTTAATAAGTAGTAAAAATTTTTATTAAATTTTTTATTTTTTATTATAATTATTTTTTCTAGCTAAAGAATTTATATTTAGTATAAATTAGTAGCTTTAAAGCCTATTAAATACTTAATATATGCTTAATATTTTGTTTTATAAGCTTGCTTTTTCTTTTTAGCTTATTTATCTTTTTTTAAAAAGTAGGCTTTATATTTAAAAATATATATTCTGTTTTAATTTAAGTATAAATTACTTATTAGCTTTTTTATATGCTTTAAAGTATATTAATAGTAATATTATATTAATTAACAATAAAATATATAAAAGAATATTAAAAAATTATAAGCTTTTAAAAAGCTATAATTATAAAACTATATAGTAGCTTTTATTACTTTTAGTTAAAAATTATTAAAAAGTTTTACTTTTTTTAATAACTTAATATTTTGTTTAATAAGCTTTTTTTTAACTTTTTTAACGCTTTTATAAATTCTTTAATATATAAAAGTAATAGCTTTAAATTAAAGCGTTTATTTTTAGTTTAAAGCTAGTACTTAGTTTTAGACTTTTTTTTAATTACTAACCTATTTTTGTTACTATATATTTTATATATATATAATTTATATTATTGCTATACTTACTGCTTAAATTGCTTATATAGTTAAATATTTTTTTTTTATTTTTAATATAAATAAGTAAGCTTAAATTATTTCTATATATTTGTTTTTAATTGCTAGAGTTTATAAAAAGTTATTATAAGCTTTTTTATAATTAAAAAATTTTAAAAAATCTTTTAAAATAGTTTTAAAATGCTTTATTTAAAAGTTTTTTTAAATATTACTTTTGTTATATATATTTTTACATATACTTTATATTTTATATATAAGATTTCTTTAATTTTTATACTTTTAGCTATATATATAAAAGCTTTTAAAGCTTTTTATTTTAAATGCTTAATATATTAGTACTATATATTACTTATATTTAGCTATAGCTTTAAAAGATTTATAAATAGTTTAAACGGTATATTTTTTTTTTAAAATAATAAAGTAGCAATTAGGCCTACTATACTATATAAAATTTCTGCTAGCATTTTTAACTTATAAATTGTTAAATTTTTGCTTAAATAGTTATAAAAGGGCTTATATTTAAGAAAAACTAAGTTATAATATTTAAAAAGCTTTACTACTTTTATATTTTAATTTATGCTTTTTTTAAAATAAAAAAAATAGTTTATGCTATAGTATTAGATATTTTCTTTATAAGCCTAGCTTTTAAAATAATATTAATATAAAAACTTTTAATTAGTATAATATTTATTAAAACTATATTTATAGTAAAGTTTTTTTTTGCGCTTATAAGAATATTTTTAATAATTTGCTTGCTTTTTTTTAAAATTAAAAACTAAGTAGTACTAGTATAAATTACTTTATTATTTTTAGCTATAATAAAACAGCTAGATTTTAAAAAATCTTTATTATTAATAATATAAAAAGTACTACAATTATTAATTATTATATTATTAGTAAATATATATTTAATAAACCTAAAAGTAGTAAATATTTCTAAAATTTTTTTACTTTTATTAAGTTTAATAAAATTAATTATAATAAAAGTTATATTATTATTTAACTACTTTTATTAATTATTATTTTTAATAAACTTTTTTTTTTAGTAAAAAGTTTAACAAAATTTTTTTTTTTTAATTAAAGCTTAAAAATTTTGCTAATATATATACTTATAATAAGTTTTAATTTTAGCTATATTATTTAAATTTAAAAAACCTTTAGCAAGCTAAAATTAAGTATTTTTAGTTATAGTATATTAAAAAAGTTTATACTTATTAAAATACTACTAATAAGTTTAACTAACTTTAAGCTTATAAAAGTACTTATATTTTATTAAAATATTATTTTTAAAGCTTTAGCTAGATTTATTTAGTATATTAAAACTTTTTTAACTAAAATTTCGGTTTTAATTATTAATATTAGCAAAAATTTTTAAATTACTTTTTTTGCTACTAAAGTTATTTTTATAAATTATTATGCTAAAAGTAATATTATATTACTTAATTGTTAAAAAAGGTTATTTTAAGTATTTATTTTTAATTATTAGTACTAGTTTGCTTTTAGTTTAATTTAGTGCTATTTTAGTTTATATTACTTTAAAAAAATTTTATAGCAAATAGCTTTTAAATATTTAAAAAATCTATAATTTAAACTTTTAAAAACTTTTAATGCTACTTTATATATAGTATAGTACACTAAGAGGTTGTAGTTAATACTAGTAGTTAAGTCTGTAAAAGAAGATATAAATTAAATAAAAGTAGCCTGTAAGGCCTGCTTCTATAGTAAAAACCTAAGGTTTCTACCTTATTTAATCTATAAGATAAAGAGACCTTTTATTAGTACGTATTAAGTGCCGCGGCATATATAAAAAGCTGTTAACTTTAACAAACAATGTTAAGTTATTAATAAAGTATAAAAAAAAGCTAATTTATATATGCTTACGAAGGCGACCTCTGCTTTACCTAATAAGTGCTTTATTTTTTGTTTTAGTAAGTATTATAGGTTTTCCTTCTTGCTGTTGCTAATACTTTTTAATTAATTTGGTAAAGTTATATAATTGCTACTTTAATTGTTACTAATTGTTCTTATAACTATAGCTTTTCTATTTAACTAAGTAATTAAAGCTATTCTTTGTATAATTTATGCAATATTTTAAAATAATTTCGATTTTAAAAGAATTTCTTGCTTTATTTAGATTTTAGTTATTTATTACTAAGCTAGGTATAAAAATAATGCAATAAAAAAAATCTTTACTTTATATACTTAGTAATAGGTATGCTATAGAAATAATAAGGTATATATTAAAAGTTTTAAATAAATCGAGTTTGTAAGCTAAACGCCTAATATAATATTTAACCTTTTATAAACTAGCTTTTTATTATAAATACTTTTTTAAAGGCTTTTTAAGCAAGTAGTAGCCGGTATAAAGTTTTAGATAAACTATATTGCTAATATTAAATTTTATTAACTTATGCTTATTATTGTAGTACTATTTAGCTTTTGTTGCTGCAAAATCTATTGCTAATTTTATATTCTTGCGTAAGTATTTTTATATAAAGCAAAAGTTTCTATAAATATTAGTATAAACGTTAGAATTAGTAAATATATTATTAAAGCTAAGTAATTAAAAGTTAAAAAGTTATTTATATAGTAATAACTTAATTAAATTAAAGTATACAGTATTAAAGTTTTACTATAAAATAGGTAGTATATTAACTTATTAGAGTTTAAAGTATATAAAAATATAATACTAAATTGCAATTTTAATTATCTAATTCTTTTTTTTAAATAAACTATTGCTTTATAAGTAGTAAGTAGTAGTTATAAGTAGTTAAATACTAAAAAACTTCTAAAAGCTTTGCTAAAAATTAAATATAAACTTATAGTTACAATTAAATATAATGCCACTAAGTATACCTTAATTAAATAAAAAAAGTTGTTAAAATAAAGCTAGTGCTTAGTTTTTTATAGTATAAGTCTTATAGCTAAAAATTAATAATAAACGTTTAAATATAGTATAAATAATAAATATTAAAGTATTATAGCTTATATACCTTTTTAATTGCTATAAAGTGCTTATAGAAAGTATGTTTAGCAATTCTATAATAAAGTTTATTTTAATAGTTTTTATTGGCTTAAAGTCCTTTAGTTTAATTAAAGTATAGTTTTTATATAGCTTTTTTTAGCTAGTATTATATATTTTATATTTGTTATAGTATTTTAAGTATTAGAAAACCTTTTTAATTTTTTTAGCTATAAAATAAGGCTTTAATTTCTATATTATATGTTTTTTTTTAAAGTAGTACTTATTATTATAAATTATATTAAAAAACTTACTAATTTATACGTTTAAAATATATAATTTATATTTATTTTTTTAGTTAATATTATAAAGTAGTTAGTTAATAATTGCAAATAAATAGTTAGGCTAAAAAAAGTTTATAACGTTTTTGTTATTATTATAAAAAGTTTAAAAAATTTTGTTATATTTAGAATTTTTTTATAATTAGTAACAATTTTGTTATAAATAATTTTATTTATAATAGCTTTAGTAATACTAAAGTTATTAAGCTTAAATAAAGTTACTTAAATTTTATTAAAAACTAGTTTATTATTAGTTTGCTAAACTTTACTATTTTTGTTTACTAAGTTAGTAACATTTTTAAAATAGCTAAAAACATTTAATATAAAGTTAAAGCGTTTTAAAAAGTAATATACTTATAAGCTATACTAAAAAAAATAAATAAAAGCATTAACTAATCTTTTGTTAGCTTAATTAGTTAATTTAGTATTAAAGTTAATTTAGTTTATAATGTTTTTAATTGCAGAATAGTTAGTAAAAACTATAACAAAACTATATAATACCTTAATAATTATATATAACCGTTTAATGGCCTAAATAATATAAGCAACTTTTAGCTTAAAGGAATTATATTTTAATTTAGGTATTAAAAATAGATAATTAAGAAATATAATAAAAAAAACTTAAATACTTAGTATAAAAGATTTTAGTTTTTAAGTATATTTATTTTTAAAATAAAATAATATTACTTTAAACTTTTATTAAAAGGATTTATTTACTTATATAAACAAGGTTTAATAGGATTATAGTAATAAAAAATAGAGTAACTATAAATAAATTCTTAAATAGCTTTAAAAAATGCTAATTCTTTATTTATAAGCTTATAAATAGTTAAACAGTAGTAAATTTAGCGCTTACTAGAATTATTAAGTATAAATTAACTAAATTATTAACTTTTGCTTAATAAAACAGTTTTTTGCTTCTATAAAAGTATTATATATTAGGTATAATAAAAGAAAAAGTTATAAAAAAAACTACTGCTACTAATATATTGCTTTAATACTTTAAGAAAATTTAGAAACTTTAAATTATAAAACGTAGCTAGCTTTTTTTTTATTATAAATATACTAAAGGTGTTTACTTAAAAACCTAATAATTTAATAAAAAAATAGCTAATAAAAGACTTTTTTAGTAATAAAAAAATATGCTTCTTATAAAAAAGCTTAAAAATAGTTTAAAGATAAAAAAAGTACTTTTTTTAGTATTAAAAAAAAGCATAATATTGTTAATAAATGCTTAATAAAACTATTTATAGAAATAAAGTAGTTTATTTATAAAGCATTAAACATAAATAAAAAAGTTTTAAAATCTTATAAGCGTAATAGTAAACCTTTTTAACCTATAAAAGCTAACAATAGTAAACTAGTTATAATAATTAAGATAAACTCTAAACTAGTAAAAAAATGCTATAGCATTAACAATAGTTATATACTGTTTTTTTTATATAAATAAAATAACTTTTAATTGCAAAAGCAGTAAGTAATTATTAGGTATAACTACTTTATTTAATATATATAAATTAATAATAAGTTTAAACTTTATTTTACTTTTACGCTATAGCTATATAATAAAGATAAAGTATATAAAAAGTATTAGTTTATTTATTTATTTTATTTAGCCTTAGTTATAAAGCTTATTAAATACTTTATTTATAGCTTTTTAATTGCGTAAACTTAAAAAGTATATTTAGAAATTAAGCTTAATCTTTTATTAGTTATTTATTAATAGGATTTTTATTAGCTTATTTTTTAGTATATTAATAATGTTTTAATCTTTCTAAATTTTAAATATTTTATTAAGCAATTATAATATCTTTTTTATTATAATATTTTTACTTATATAAATAAATTAACTATTAAAAGCTTTAATTTTGTTAATTTTAGTAGATTTTTTAATACTAAATATAAAAGGTATTTTAAAAATATAAAGTTTATATTTATTTAATATATTAGATAGCTAAAATATATTAAACCTATTATATAATTAAAATAAGTTAAATAGCTAGTTTATATTAAATATAGCAAAAATATTATAAAGATTATATTAGCTAAAGTTGTATATATAAGCATATTTAATTGCGTTATAAATTATGTTTATAACTATAGTTATAAGGTTAGAAATACTATACTGTTTTAAAATGTTAACTATGTTAGCTATATTAGCAATTTTAGATTTAGAAGCTAAAATAGCTATACTTAATAAATTAGTCGAAATTCTGTGTTATTCTAATAAATTAACTATATTTACAAAGTTAAAAATAGCTAGGTTAGCTAAATTAGCTAAGCTAGTTATATTAAAAGCTAATATAGAAGATTTTATAATAATAGCTTTTATTATAAAAGTTATAAATATTAGTTAGTTTAAAAAAAAGGTATTTAAAAGCTTAAAATTATTAAAAAAATAAATATCTGTTTTTATAATATTAATATTTAAGTTAGTAGCATTAATAATTGCTTAATAAAAAAATAGCGCTATATTAGCTTGCTTGTTTATAATGCTAGCTGTTGCTATTTCTGCAGCAAAAAGTACTGTAGCTATAAATAATTTCTATATACTTTTTACTGCTTTATTAATATAGTTGCTTTTTTTAATAGTATTTATGCAAATACTTTTAAAAATAATTTTAACTTTAAAAGATAAATTAGCTATTACTACTAATTCTAGCATAATTAATTAAATTAAAGCTGCTATACCGTTTTTATATAAAAATTTAAATATAAAATCTTTATTTATAAGTAATAGTTTATAAAAAGCAGGTATTATAATAGAACTACTAAATAAAATAGTTATATTTTAAAAAAAAATAATTTTGCAAATATATAAATAAGCTTAAGAAAAGACTTAGAATAAGACTTTAAAGTTATTATCGTTAGTAAAAGTAATTTTGCTATTTTAGTAATTAATTATAGCTTTTTTAAGGTTTAAAAAGCTATTGTTTAATAGTAAGCTAGGTATAATATCTTTTTTAACTATTTATTCTGTTTTTTTAATTTTAAAAAAAACTAAAAATTTATAATTGTTAAATTTTAAAATATATAATTTAAATTTAGCATATTTTTTATAATAGATATATTTTTTGCTTATACTTTTAATTTTTTTAAACTATTGTTTTATTATATAATTAATAAATTTAAAAATCTTTTATAAAATAAAAGTTTAGCTAGTACTAGTATTAATATATATTATAATATTATTACTGTTAAATTAAGCATAAGTAATAACTTAAAAAAATATATAATTATTGCTTATAGCTTTAACTACTTTATTAGGGTTATAAAATCTAGGTAATACCTTGTATAATTTTAGTATAATTTGCTTCTTTTTATAATTAAGGCTTTTATTTTTTGCTGCTAAAAAAGCTAATTTTAACTTAAAAGACGGTAAAAAAGCTAAGCTTGCTATATAAGTTTTAAAGTAGCAAAATAGTCTATTCTAACTTAAAAAAAAGGTATAATAGCGCTTATATATTTAAATAACTAAATATAATAAAAGTAAACTTTTAATTTATTTAAAAACATATTAGGCATACTATTTAATATATTAATTCATATTATAAGTTAAATTAAATATTTTATTATAGTATTTATATATTATATTATAGTTAATTATAATATAAGCGCTATTGCTATTATTTAAATTAAATAAAGTTATTAATAGAATAAAAAAAGCTAGAAAAAAAAAGCGGCGCTATTTATTTTTTAATTTTTATTTAGCAATATTAGCATAATCTTTTTTATATTTGCTATACTTATTTTAATAGCAATTGCAACTATTTTTGCAATTATAGCCTTTTTTTTTTTATAAAAGTTCTTTTTTTTTTTTGTACTTATTGTTTTTATTTAAACGGTATTTATTAGATAAATACTTTAAGTACTTTTTATTTTTATTGCTTTATTTATAGCAAAAGGAATAAAAATATCTGTTTTATTAGTTCTGCTTATTATTATTATATTATAACTATTTTAAAGCTTTAAAGTATTTTTAATATATAATAAATAGAAAAACTAGTTAAACTTTAGTAATATATATTATATAATTTTCTAAAAACTTTATTAATTTAAATGCTTAAAAGTATTACTTAATATTTAAATCTATTTATAACTAAATAGTAATTATAATACCGTGCTAGTTTTTATTCTTTTTATTAAGCATTTTTATAGCTCTAGTATATTATAATTTATGTTAAATAAAGTTAATTATAGCTGCTTTATTTTTAGCTATATATTTAAAGGAAAGTTTACTTTTGTTAAACTTTATTATAGCTTATAAAGCTTATATAATAAAGCAGATAATTAATTTTTTTAATATCTTGTTTAAACCTTTGTTACAAAAAAAGCAACAAGTATTTATTATTAATTTATTATTTTATTATTATACTATTAATCTTACTAATAGTATTTGCTATATAAAAAAAATCTAAGCTTAGTTAATATTAACTGTGTTAACATTTTTTAAAAACGATTTAATATGTTTTATAAAGCAATATATATTAATAAATATTAATTTGTTACTATTAGTAATTATTCTAACATTATTAAAGTTATATTAAATAAAATTAAACAATTTTATGTTTAATTGCTTAAAATAATTAGATCTTTTAAATAATATATTTGATTTTATAAAGGTTTTATTATTATAATAGCTGCTATTACTGCTAAAAAGTAGTAGAAAAGGTGGCGCAAAAGGTAGTACTTCTTTATTCTACGGCTATAATAGCTTATATAGTAGACCTAGTACTCTAGGTAGTCTGCCTAGTAGTTTGCCTAAAGGTTTAAATAGCAGCTTAAACTGTTGTAATATTTAGCTAAAGAAACTATTACTGTTTTTATTGTTGCTATTATTGCTATTTAAGTTGCCGTATCTTATAGCTAGTATATAATAACGTTAGTAAGTACTTAAGTTATATTAATTAAACCTTCTATAGTTTTTATAACTATTAATAAAACGGTATAATATAAGGTATTATAATAGTTTATTATAATATATCTAACTATAAGCATATTTAAGTAATTATTTAACTATTAGCGTAATACTTTTAGCAAAATAAACAGTAGGTACTAAAAGTTAGAGCACCTAGTTGCCCGTCTAAAAAAAAGCAGCTGTAAGACCAAATTAAGGTGCGACCGTAAATGCCGGTACAGGAATCGATATATAAACATATTGTATAAAAAGGTTTAAAACGCCAGGTACATTTAGTTAAACTTCCGCTTAAACGGCCAGTTAGCCAAATCCTGATATAGGAACAGCTAGCACGCTAAACATAAGTTGTTGCATTAAAAGTTGCGCTAACTAAAGTACTACTAGCTATGCTGCCTAAATTAGTATAGCTGGCTAGCTTAACTAGTTAAGTATGTTTTATTATTATATAAGCTTTACTAAGCTATTATTGCCTTAATAAAAAGTAGAAAAAAAAAGTAAATTAGATTAATTAAAACTTAGTAATAAAAATAAAGCTTTTGCTTTTAATTTGCTTTTATTATAGCTAAGTACTAGCTATAAAAATGGTAT
This sequence comes from Nemania serpens, assembly GCA_022578855.1. Classification (NCBI taxonomy): domain Eukaryota; kingdom Fungi; phylum Ascomycota; class Sordariomycetes; order Xylariales; family Xylariaceae; genus Nemania; species Nemania serpens. The sequence goes on along the minus strand of MU396873.1, from coordinate 25,263 downwards.
AAATTTTTTATATTATCTAAAAAAATTACAAAAACTTGCTTTTAAGCGTTTCTTACTTTAAAAAATATATAATATTATTAAAATACTATTGGCTAAAAATATTATATATAACTTAAAAAAGTTAATATTAGCTTTAACTTTTTAAACTTTTTTATAAAAAGCTATATTTTCTTTAAAGTTAAAAATTTTATTAGCTATTATTTAATTTCTAGTTTGCTAATTTTTAAACTTTTTTTTAATAAACTTTTAACTTTTAAAATTGTTGCTATACTTAAGTAGTTCTTTATTAAATTCCTATTTCTTAAATTAACTATCTTTTTTATATTTAATAAAAAAGTTGTTTAGTTATACTAGTGCGGCCTTATAGGCTATACCTTATTATAAAGATTTAGATAAAATACTTATAGTATATAAATTAGGTTAAAGTAATTAAAAAAAAGCTAATTAACTTATTAAAGTATTATAAAATAGGTAGGCTTATTTAGTAAGCCAATTAGTACTAAAGTTATAATTAGAGGTTTTTTTAATATTAGCTATTAATTAAACTAACTTAGGCTTCTTTTGGTTTTTAGAGGTAGTTTAAGTAGTAACTTTGTTTTTAGTAATACAAATATTAAGCCTACTTTAACTAATTCTAGTATTAAGTTTTTAATGAAAACAGGTTTACTAAATTTTTTAATTATAATATTATAATTTATTTTAAATATTACTACTTAAGCTAATTTAAATAATACTAAAAATATATATAAAGACTTAATTATAACTAAGTAATATAAGTATTTAATTAAGGTATATAAAGTATAAAGTGTTTATAAAGTATAAATATTTTATATATAAAGTATTTATAAGTACAAAAATACTATATAATTTAGCAAGTTTTAAAAGAAACTTTGTTTATATATTATTTAGTTAGCACTTATTATTAGCTATTTTATAACAAATTGTATACTTTTAAACAATTATATATAGCTTGTAAAACTTAAAAAAAAAGGCTATATAAAATAAACTTTGGTATAATAAATAAAAAAAGCATATTAAATATAAATATAAGAGAGTATATAATATATGCTAACTTAGCTAGGAAACTATAAACTATTATGTACTAAGTACTAGGTATAGTAGTATTTTAGATAGCATAGCTACTAACGCAGGATAAAGATTAGACTATTTAAGCGTAGTTTGCAGCAAGGGTAATAAAAAAGACAAAGTATAAGGATTTTTTAGCTGCAGAAAAACCTTGGCTTAAATTCTAGCGTTAATCTATAGGTCTAATTAATAACTTAAAGCTTAGTAAGTCAATCTTTAATAATATATAAGTTCGACGGTTTAACTAGTAGCTTTAGCTAAGTCAAAGTTATCGATAGTAACTAAATACTACAAGCTAATTTAATCGGTATAACCTATAAAATAACTAAAAATGCATAAATTGTAGCAGAAATTGCAAACTACTTTAGTTAGAATTTGTAAGCTAAAAAAAATAGTAGTTAGGTACTATAAGCTAATCTAACTAAAATACTAGAATCTCTTATGCTTTAGAGGTTATAAACTACTTTGCATATATAATCTGCCGGCAGAAAAAAGAGTTAGCCTTAAAAAAAACAGGGCTTAATATAATAAAAAAAATAAAATAATCTTTAAAACGCTAGCTACCATTTAGTATAGTGCACTAAGAGGTTATAGTTAATACTAGTAGTTAAGTCTGTAGAAAAAAATATAAATTAAATAAAGATAGCCCGTAGAGCCTGCCTTTATAGTGGAAACCTAAGGTTTTTACCTTATCTAATCTACAAGATAAGGAGACCCCTTATTAGTACGTATTAATATATTATATTATAAGTTTAACCTTTTTTTTTATGCTTTTATAAATATAGTAAGATATTTTTTCTAAATTATAGTTATAGTAGCAAACTTTAATAAAGCAAAATAAAGTTTTAAAGCTTTTATAAATACTTAAATACTAATAGTTTTTTTCTAAATAAGCTTAATTAAAATAATTTTAATTAATTTAACGTTAATTATAGCAATAATTTAATTATAAATTATAAAGTAGCAATTAAATATTGCTTACTAGTTAGTAGCAATAGCTAAATACTTTATAAGCTATTTATTATAAATTGTTTTAATTATAGCTGCTTTTAAAGCTATAAAGTTTAAAACTAGTATTTCTTTTTAATTAAAATCTTTTTTAAGCATATTTAAGCTTTATATTATTATAGGCATTTTATATACTATTAGTTAAAAAAGAGTTTTTTAATTTCTTTTTTTAAAAGTTAAGCTAAAATTTAATTAAAAATATAATTAGTACTTTTACTATTAGGGTTAATATAAAGCTATATGCTTTAAAGCTTAGTATAAAATTAAAAACAATTATATTATTTATTTTAGTTATACTTAGTTTTATAACTAGTATTAATAAAGATTGCTTTTATAATAAAAGATATAATAGTTAGCAAAAAAAAGCTTTAAAAGTAAAAGTCTTTAGCTAAAATAAAATAACAAAAATAGGATTACAAATTTTTTATATTAATAATTACTAAAAGCTTTAATAAAAATACTTAGTTTAATAGCAAATTAAAATTATAACTTTAATAAAAAAATAAATTAAATAGTTAATAATAGAAATTATAAGCTTTAGTAATTAAAAAGTATTAGATAATTTATTAAGTAAAATTTATTTATTTAAGTATATATGCGCTAACTAGTTTATATATCTATAAAGCGGCTAAATTAACCTATAGCTGTTTTACTAGCTTTATAAGGCCTATTATATAACTTTTTATTATATAATTACTACCGAGAGCTTCCATGGCTTTAGCTCCACTTTTTTTAATAGTACTAATAAAAAGTAGCTTTATAAATAGCTAAACAAAAAAGTAGCTAAAAATTAACTTATATTAAAGCTTTAAAATAACCTATAATAAGCTTTTAAAAACATATATAATACTTTAATATAGCTTTTTAACTAACTAAATTAGTAGTTATAATTATAATATCTAATAATTAAAAGTTTTATATATATTTATTTCTTTAATTAAGCTTATTATGTTTTAATATAAAGCTTAATGTTATAATAGCTACTTTTAATTTACTAAATAATTTTTGAATATAAAATGAAGATTTTACCGCTATAGCCTGCTTTAAAACCCTTTTAAAATACTTAATTTTAAGCCTTAAACGCGTTTTTTAGCTTGTAAAACTAAAAGCTCCTAAAATAGCTAATTTTGCTATAGCTACAATAATAAACCTAATAACGGCTAATTAAACAGTTTTTCTAATTACTTAATAAATCTATAATACATTAATAAAAAACTATAATAAGTACTAAAAATAAGTTATTAAGCTTTTTAAATAAATATATATAATAATTAAACCTAGCTATAAGTTAACTGATTTAAAAGCTAATTAAACAATTAATTAGTAGTATAATAAATTACGTAAGCTTAGTAAAACAATATAATAAAAACTTAAATTTTAGTATAAACGCAGTTATAACGCCTTAATTATAATAATAGCTAGAAATTATATATAAAACTTAGCCTTAGATAAATAAACTAATAAATAGCTCGACAAAGTTATAAAAATAACTATAAAAAAGTTAAAAATAGCTTTATTTAAGCTTATTATTAACCTAAAAAGGCTTTTTAAAAAACTTATCTAGCTTAAACAACCTTTTTATAAACTAAATATAGCTTTAATATTATTAATAATACTTTTTTATTTTAAACTATTATAGTAAACTTTTGCTAAAAAGCTATTATATTAATAGTAATAGGCTTATTAACGTTTATATATAGTATATTTACTATTACGCTAGTTAATAAAGATAGCAAGCAAAAACAGCAAGGCTAGCAAGGCTAGCAAAGCTAGTAATAAGCTTATTAATAAAATAAGCGATAAGTTAGCTAGCTAAGCTAGCAAAGCTAGTAATACTAGCGAAAGCTTAGTTAATAAAGCTAGCAATAAACCTACTACTAGTAAATATAACTACTTATTTAAAAACCTTATAGCTAAACTTACTAGTAATAAAGATAAAGCAACTAGTAAAAAAAATAACAAAAAAGCTAAAGATAAAAAAGCTAGTGATAAATTATTTATAAACGAAAAAACAGCTTTTTTAAAACTAATTAAGCGCTTTAAAGTAAATATAAAAAGATTACTCTGCCTTAGATATAATATATAACACATTATATATTTTTACTGTTAAAAGGCTCGCTATACTAGCAATTAACGGCATTAAGCCGCTTATATTTAAAAAAAGGTACTAAATTCTTTAAAAACCCTGTAAACAAACTAACCATAAATTAGCTAACAGTATTAAGCTACTATATACCTACCTTTTTAAGGCTTTATAAGCAAGCTAGCTAATAGTAACACTAATTAAACATTAAGCTACTACATTTAAAAAAAGCTACTAAATTCTTTAAAAGCACTATAAATAAACTAATTAATAATAAGCTAGCTAAAAGTAAAGCTAGTTAATAGCTATTAAGCTATATTATACTTAAAAAAACTACTAAATTCTTTAAAACCCCTATAAATAAGCAAGCTAATAATAAGCCTAAAAGGTAGCAAGCTTATAAAATCGCTAACCAATAATAATTAAGCTGTTTTATACCTTAATAAAGCTACTAAATTCTTTAAAAGCTATATAAATAAGCTAGCTAATAAAAGTAAATTAACTAATAGTATTATATAGCACTACTTATAACTTAAAAATAAAAACAATTTAACAAAAAGTGTAAAACTATTTAAAAGCTTATACTATTACTATAAAAAGCGCTTATGTTACTAATTCTTTTAAATATATAAAAAATATTGCTAAAAGCGCTATTTTTAAAGAAATATGTTAGTTTTAGTATTTAGCACAAGCTATAGCTTAAAAAGCCTATAAACTACTTAGCAAAAAATTATAAAAGTAGCTAAAAAGTACTAAGAAAAAATAGCTTTATAAATAGCTAAACAAAAGGATAGCTAAAAAATCAACTTATATTAAAGCTTTAAAATAACTTATAATAAGCTTTTAAAAACACATATAATACTTTAAATAAGCTTTTAACTAACTAAATTAATATTTATAATCGCAATATTTAATAATAGCTACTTATTTATAATACTATTATTTATTTATAAAAACGTTTTTTATAATAAAGCGTTTTTTATAATAAGGTATTTTCTATAATAAAGCCGTTTTTTATTTATAAGGCTATTTTTTATTTATAAAGCTATTACTAATTTATTTATTAATTAACCTAGTAATTAATCTAGCAATTAACTTAGCTATTTATTAACTTAGTAATTAATTTACTAATTAATTTATTTATTTAATAGCTATTAATTATAATCTAACTAGTTTATAAATAATTTGCTAGCTAATTTACCTAATAATTATTAGTTTTATTACTAATTTATAATTAAAATTATAACTATTTTTTAATTAAACTAAAAAATGTAATAGTTTAACACTGTTTAAAAGGCTAGGGTTTGCAATAACTAGTTAATTTGTATAAATCTAAGTATGAAGAAAAAAGGAAGGAAAAAACAATTAGAGTTTACAGGATTCCTGGTTTAGTGTACGTATTACCAGTTAGCACTAGGTATAGCGCACAAGCCAGCAATTGCGGCTATAACAGTATTACCAATTAATATTATGCCGTAACTAAAAAAGTCATTATAATTATTAATTATATAGTATTTTTTTAATAATAATAGCTTTTATAATATAATAATTAAAATTTATAAAAAAGAAATTATATATATAGAAACTTTAGATTTATAATTTATATTTTTATAATTATAAAAAAAAAATAACTATTATAAAAATATAATGCTTAAACTTTTAAGTATATATATTTAATAAAATTACATTTATTACTAATATAGCTATTATTATTTTAATTAAATATATAATAACAACTTATATATTAAATTATATATAAAAATATATAGAATAATTAGTAGCTTCTTCTTTTTAATATTTTATATATTAGCTATATACTTTATATATAATAGCTAACTTATTTGGCATTAAATAATTAAGGTTATAAATTAAGTAAGCTTTAATTTAACGTTATACTACCTAAATTATATATTTTACTGTTGCAATTTTAGCTTTATGTTTTTTTAAGGTATTAAAACTAGGGTTTATTTTAGAGATTCTTTTTTTTTAAACAGTATTAATAATGCTTTATAAAGTTAAAATTTAGTAAATTAGATAGCTAATATATTATTTCAACTTTATGCTTTTTAAACTACTTTTTAACCTTAATTATAATATATATATAAGCATTATTTTATATAAAAATATAGCTAGATTTATAAATAGGTACTAAATTTTTATTTAAAATATTAATATATAAGTTAGATAAGACTTTTTTTTATTAAGCTTTAAAATCTTTTTTAAGAAAAACTAAAGAGGTTTTATAGCTTTTGCTGCTATATTTTCAAACTGCTACTTATATTATAATTAAAATAGTAGGCTTAATCTATAGCTAAAGGTTTATTAAGTTTTTTTAAAAGCGCTTATAACTATATTAAATAACTTATTAGCTTAAATTATTAAAGTTAATTTAAACTATATACTTATTTAAAAATATAGTGTTTAAAAGTATTATAGATATATTAAATTATAATAATTTTTTATAAAAAGAAAGCATATATATGCTTTTTTTATTTAAAAAATGTAATTAAAAGCTTTTTATTTATAAAAGTTATACTTAAGTAAAATGTATTAAAATGTTTTATTATAAGTTTTTATACTTATATAGCTTTAAAAGTTTTAATATGTTAAATAAAGTTTTTTTTTATAAAAAAAAAAAATTTTAGCTTTATTATAAGGTTTAAAAACTTTAAGTATATAGCTTTAAAGCTTTAATTTTATAGTTTAATAGTTTTTAAATCGTTTAATTTATTTACTTACTTTTTTATAACACGTACTAATTGTACGCGCAATTAAGGTTTAACTTGTACTTATAGCTTTTATACCTAAAATAAAGCTGCAAAGTAAAAAACTAAAGTTTTTATAAAGCTAATAGTTTACGCTTATAATGCAACTAAATTCGCATAATTTAAACATTATAAAATATTTTATTTAATTTATTAAAGTTATAAAGTAGTTATATTAATAAATAAAAACGTAAATATAAAAACTAAAGTATATATATTTAAAAGTTTAGTAAGTATAATTATAATAATAATAAATAAGTATTTAAATATATAATAAAAAAGAAGTAAAAAAAAGCTTAAATAAAGAAATATTTTCTTTTTCTTTTTTAAATATAAGTTTAATAATTATTTAAAATTAGATATTATATTTAATTAAATTTTTTTTTAAAAAATTGGTTTTAAAAGCTAAAATTATGTTTTTAAAATAAATATAGTTTTTATTTAAATTTTCTTTTTAGCTATAAAACCCTTTTTTTTATAAAAAAATTCCGCTTTAAAAACATTAAAAAATAATTATATAATAAAAACTATTTCAAAAATCGGTAACTATTATTATAACTGTTTTTAAATACTTTTTTATTACGTTAATATAGGTATATAAATACTTTTATATATATGCGTTTATTTATTTAGCCTTTTTTATACCTATATATATAATAATTTATGTATACTAAATGCCTAGTATATATCTTTTTAAGTATTAAGTATATAATAATACTTAGCTATATAAAGAAAGCATAGTTTATATTAATTGTTTTTCATTTATGTAAATTTAAATTAGCTATTAAAATCTTGCGTATTTTTATTAAATATTGCGATTCTAGCTCTTAATTTTGTTAATTAAAAAGCTATGTTTAAATATTCTCTATATATATTTAAAAGCTTATTATAGGTTATTTTAAAGCTTTAATATAAGTTGATTTTTTAGTTATTTTTTGCTTAATTATTTATAATGCTACTTTTTTTAGTATTTTTTAGCTATTTTAGTAATTTTTTGCTAAATAGTTTATAGGCTTTTTAAGCTATAGCTTCTGTTAAATACTAAATCTAACATATTTTTTTAAAAATAGTGCTTTTAGTAATACTTTTTATATATTTAAAGAAATTAGCAATAAAAGCGCTTTTATAGTAGTAATATAAGCTTTTTTGTTTTTTAAATAACTTTATATTTTCTATTAAATTGTTCTTATTTTTAAGTTATAAGTAGTATTATATAACATTATTAATTAATTTACTTTTAGCTTATTATTAGCTAGCTTGCTTATAAAGCCTTTAAAAAATATAGTAGCTTAATATTTAGCTAATTATTTTATAAGCATGCTATTTTATAAGCTTACTACTAATTAGTTTACTTATAAAACTTTTAAAAAATAAATATATAGTAGCTTAATATCGTTAGCTTACTATTAATTAGCTTATTTATAGTACTTTTATAAAATTTAGTAGCCTTTTTAAAATATAGCGGCTTAATGTTTAATTAGTTTATCTTTAGCTAGTTAATTAGCTTATTTATAGGATTTTTAAGAAATTTAGTAGCTTTTTTTAAATATAATATAGCTTAATGCTATTAACTAGTTTTCCTATTAGCTAGCTTATTTATAAGGCTTTTATAAAATTTAGTAGCCTTTTTAAATATAATAGCTTAATAGTATAGGTTTAATTACTAGTATAATAAGCCTTTTAAAAGCAAAAATATATAATATGCTATATATTATACCTAAAGCAAATCTATTTTCTTTTTATATTTACTTTAGATTTCTTTATTAGCTTTAAAAAAGCTATTTCTTTATTTATAAATAGCTTATTACTAGCTTTTTTATCTTTAACTTCTTTGTTACTCTTTTTATTAGCCGATTTTTTGCTGCTTTTATTAACAGGCTTAGCCGTAAAGCTCTTTAATAAGTAGTTAAATTTACTAGTAGTAAGCTTGTTGCTAGCTTTACTAACTAGGTTATTGTTAGTATTACTAGCTAATTTCTCGCTAGCTAATTTTTTGCTTGCTTTATTAACAGGTTTATTACTAGTTTAGTTATTTTTGCTAGCCTTGCTAGCCTTACTATTTTTGCTAGCTAGTTTAGCAGCAAATATATTATAGCTTATAAATAAGCTTATTATAGCTAAAATAGCCGATTTTTAATAAAAGCTTACTGCTATAATTTAAAACAAAAAAGTATTATTAATAATATTAGCGCTATATTTATTTTAAAATATGGTTAATTAAACGAAATAAATTTTTAAAAAACCTTTTCTAAGTTAATAATAAGCTTATATAAGGCTATTTTTAGCTTTTTTTAGTTATTTTTATAACTTTATTAAATTATTTATTTATTTATCTGCTTAAGTTTTTAACTTAATTTCTAATAGTTATTATAATTAAAACGTTATAATTATAATTATATTAAAATTTTAGCACTTATTATATTATTTAGCTAAGCTTTTATAAGTTATTATATTACTAATTAATTATTTAATTAGCTTTTATATAAGTTAACTTATAGCTAGGTTTAATTATTATATATATTTACGTAAATAACTTAGTAATTTATTTTTAGTACTTATTATAATTTTTAATTAATAAATTATATATTTATTATATAATTAAAAAAGTAGATTTATTAGCTGCTATTATTAAGTTTATTAAATTAGGTATTTTAAGAGCTTTTAGTTTTATAAGCTAAAAAGTGCGTTAAAAGCCTAAAATTAAGTATTTCTAAAGGTTTTTAAAGTAAGCTATAGTAATAAAATCTTTATTTTATAATAAAAAATTATTTAAAAATTTAAAAGTAGCTATTATAGCATTAAGCTCTATATTAAAGCGTAATAAGCTTTATTAAAAAAATAAAAATATATAAAACTTTTAATTATTAAATATTGTAATTTTAGCTCCTAATTTAGTTGGTTGAAAAGCTATGTTTAAGTATTTTCTATGTATATTTAAAAGCTTATTATAAGTTATTCTAAGGCTTTAGTATAAGTTGATTTCTTAGCTACCTTCTGCTTAATCACCTATAAAGCCACCTTTTCTTAGTACTTTTTACCTGCTTAAACTTATTATGTCTTAGGGCTAAGCAAGAGTAATACTAACCTTTAGCCTAGGTTTATGAATTAATAAACGGTTATTAATTCGATAAATTTTAGCATACTTAATTTATTATATAAATTATACTAAAAACCTTTATATTTATAAATAGCTTTAATTAACTTTCTATTTTAGTGCTAAGAATTTATTGCTTATCTAGTATTACAATATATTTAAGAACTAAATAGCTTTTGTATCTAAGTATTCTATTTATTATACCTTTTCTACCTTTTATAACTGCTTTACCTAGCTTATTTAACTATTCTACCTAGCTTACCTAACTGTTCTACCTAACCTACCTAGCCTACTTATCTTACCTAGCTTACTTAACCTACCTATCTAACCTATCTACCTAACCTACCTAGCCTACTTAACCTAGCTATTTATACTACTTATATTACCTACTTATATATACTTTTATATAACTTTATAACTTTTATAATCTTTAATTTAGCTAAATATATCGTTTTTTATTAACTTACTTTATATATAATTAAGGGTTTAATTGGCCTAGCTTTTTAAATACCTTGTTATTATTATATATACTTTTATTATCTTTTTGAAATACCTTATTGTTGCTATTTATACTTTCTTTGCTTTTATTTTTACTAATAGTAGCTACCGAGGGCTGTTAAACAGCCTGCGAGGCCTTATATACCTGCGAGGCTTTATGTGTTTTATAGGTACAATTATGCTTTATATGTGCTCTTTTATATGTAGCAGCTATAGCTTTAATCGACTAATTATTAATTATATCTTTAAGCTTTTGCAGATTTAGGGCCAATAAAAACATCTAGAATATAAACGCTTTAGTATTTTTCTACTACTTTTTTACCCTTTTTAATACAATAGGATAGCTAATAGTATTTTAAACGAATAGTTTACCTAATTAAGTAAAAGTTTTAGCAACTATATATAATTCTGCTACTATTGCTTAAGTATAATTTTTAGGGTTATTATTGGTTTATTTAGCTGTAAAAGTAGGCTACTTAAACCTTTTCTTTATTTTTTAATAATATTAATAAATATATTTTAACTTTGGTATATTACTAATAATAAGTTTATAAAACTTGGCAGTAATAGCACTTTTATTTACATTTTTAGCCTTTATTTTAGTTTTAATAGCCGCAACTTATATATATAGATAGCCTGCCTTATTATCGACTGCTTTTTTTGCTTTTAATTAACTTTTTTTCTTAATTTAGGCGTGCTTTTAACTCTTGTAGTTAGCTGCACGTAGCTATATATTACTAGCGGTTAAAAGAGCATGCTTACTTATTATTCCGGTCTTTTTCTTATAAGTTTTACAGGCAAGGATTTTTTTACGAAGCTGTTAATGCTTATTCTTTTTTTTAGCTCTGTTAAAAGTTAGAACAATTGTTAACTTACTAGCCTATTATAAGACCTTTTATATAAAAGGTGTAAGTAGTACGCCTAATATTTTATAAGCCTTTAGACGTTTTTTAACAAATTTAAATACAACTTTTAGTAAATAAATATTTATAAGTAGGCTTGTTTTTTCACCTTCTAGATCTTTAATTTATATAGCTACTAGTATATAAGGAGTATTATTAACGTTATTATTATTATTAGTTATTTGCTTTAGTATTATATAGTTTTGCTTTTGTTATAAAAAGGTTAAATCTGCGATAAAAAATGCTAGTAGTAAGGAGTACTAGGGGTAGTGCTGTAATTAAGTTTGAATATAAAGATGTAGATTTAATAAAGGCTGCCTAAAAGGCTTCCTCTATATGCGGAAACTTAAGGTCTCTTTATTTAATCTATAAAGTAAGGCTTTTATTAAAGGTTCTTTTATTTATTTATATTAAGTGCCGCGGTATAAAGAAACGCTATTAACTTTAATAGTATAATAATATAATAAATAATGCAATTAATAGTATATATAAGCAATAGTTAAAAGAAGTTTTAATTTTCGATTTTTTAATTAAATTATTAATCTTTTAGATTTTAATCTTGCAAAAGTATTTACAACTGCGTTACACCGGTTAACCAATCGCTTAATTAGGCATATTAATTGCAGGTTAACCTTTTTTTCGCTTTTAGTATTTCTATAGTAATTTCTTCAAATTATGCAGTTGCTACTCCAATTTCTACTAATTGTTTTTATAGCTATAGTTTTTCTACTTAACTAAGTAGTTAAATTTATCTTTTTAACGATTAAGTTAATATTTAATTATAAGTTTAACCTTAAAAGATTTTTTTACTTTTTTTATATTAGGTTAATTATTAAGTTTTAAACTAAGCGCAAATATATATTAATAAAATAGATTTTTACTTTATTTTCTAAGTAATAAATAAGCTATAAAAATAACTAAATATATGCTAGAAGTATTAAGTAAATCGATTTTATAGGCTAGTTGTCCTACTTATTATTTAACTTTTTATAGCTTAGCTTATTGCTATAAATACTTTTTTAAAGGATTGCTAAATAAGTAGTACTTATTATATAACTTAAGGTATACTTTATTGCTAATCTTAAATTTTATAAGCTTATACTTGCTATTATAGTACTTTTTAGCTTAAGTTAAAACAAAGTTTATAGCTAATTTAGCATTTTTATAAAGGTGTTTGCAAAGAAAGCGTAAGTTATTATAATTAGTAGTAGTATTTACTTTTGTAAGTATATTATTAGGTTTAAAAAGTTTAAATTTAAAAAACTATTTATATATAAACAATTTAATTGCTTTAAAATAAGTACTATTAAAGTTTTATTAAAGTGCTAGTATTAAGTTAACTTAATTGCTCTTAGGGTTAGCAAATAGGTAGTATTAAATAGCTATTTTTATTATTTAATTTTTTTGCTTAAATAATCTATTGCTTTAGAAGTAGTATATTATTATTATAAGTAAATATATTCTAAAGGTTATTTATATATTTTTTTAAAAGTTAAAAGTAAACTTTTAGTTTTAATTAAAAATAAAACTTATAGGTATACCTTAATTATATAATAGTAGTTGCTTAGTAAGTATAATGCCTTAGTTTTTAGCAGAATATTTTTTGTTTTTAGAAATAAGCAGCATATATTTAAAGGTAGTATATATTACCGTTATAAATATATTATAATAGCTATAGCCTTTTAATTATTATAAGGTATTAATTAATAGTACCTTTAGTAAGCTAATAATAAAGTTTATAGCTATAGTTTTTATAGGTTTTATATTTTTTAGTTAAATTAGTTAATAGTTTTTTAAAAGCTTGTTTTTTTTAGTAATATAAGTTTTATATCTATTATAGTATTCTAAGTATATAGTAACTTTTTTTGTTTTAAAATAGATTAAGTAGTTATTTAATTTTTTTATTATTTATTGTTTTTTAAAGTAATACTTATTATTATGCGTTATATTTAAAAATTTGCCTATTTAGCCTTTAAAAATATAAAGTTTATATATTTTTTTGCAATTTATGTTATATAAAAGTTTATTTTTAATTATAAAAAGATATTCTATATATAAAAAATTGTTAACGTTTTTGTTAACGTTTTGCTAAATTTTTTGCAAAATGGTTTTATATTTAAGATTTTTTTAATAATTTGCAATAATTTTAGCTTTTATTTCTAAGTTTATAATAGTTTTAAAAACTTCTTATATAACTTTTATAATTTAAATCTAATTTAGAATTAGTTTTTTATTAGATTGCTTAATTTTGCTAGTTTTATTAACTATATTTATAACATTTTTTAATTAACTAAGTATATTAAGTATAAAATTCTTTTTGTTTAACAAATAATATATTTATAGTTTATATTAGAATAAATAAATAGATATATTAATTAGCTATTTATTAGCTTGATTTATTAACGCTATATTTATATTTATTTAATTAAAAAAATTTTTAGTAGCTAAATAGTCTGTTAAAACAATAACTAAGTTTTAAGCCGCTTTAACTATAGTATATAAGCGCTTATATACCTATATTATATAGGCTACCTTTATTTTAGATAAGCTATATTATATTTTTAGGTTGGATATATAACGGCTAAAAAATATAACTAGTAATACTTATATATTAAAAATAAAAGTATTAAGCTTTTACTAATAGCTATTTTTAAAATAGAATATTATTACTTTAAAGCTGCGTTCTAAAAATATATCTATTTATATAAAGAGTATTTTAGCTAAATTATAGTAATATAAAATAGTATAGCTGCAAATTAAATCTTATACCGCTTAAAATAACAATTTTTTAGCCTTAGTTAGCTTATAAATAGTACTTTAATAATATGTTTAATGCTTGCTAAAATTGCTATTAATAATACGGCTTTTTTTTTATTTTTTGTTTAATAGCGCTATTTTTTTATTTTATAATAGTTTAGCAACTTTAGCATAATAGAGAAATAGTATATAAAGAAACCTACTACTACCTAGGTATTACTTTAGTGCTTTTAATTAATTTGGAAATTTTAGATTTTTAAATACTTTTAGTTGCTTAGCTATTATAAATAATTTTAAGCTATCGACGCAAAATCTAAAAAATTTTAAAATAAAATAACTAAGAAACGATTTCTTTAATAATATAATTATTTTATAACTATAAAATAACTTAAAAATATCTCTTAATTAAGCTAAATAATCCTTTTTAGTATTAGAAAATATAACAATATTATTAATAAAAGCTTAATAGTAATTTTTATATAGTTTTAGTAACTTATTTATAAAATATTATATATATACTAATAAATTGCAAAATTTTATTAAAGCTATAGTTAATTATTTTAGTTCTTTAAAGCTAATAATAGTAAAATAATTATAATAATTTAAATAGATTTTAAATTAGTAAAAAAAAGAAGTTATATTAATAATACTAATATATTTTTTTTTTTAAAGCAATCTAATAACTTTTAATTATAGAAGCAATAAGTAGTTATTTAAAATAGCTAGCTTATTAAAAGCTTAAAAATCTACTATAAGTTGTCTAAACTTATTCTTTTTTTATAACTAAACTATAAATATAAAGTAAGCAAATAAAAAAGGTTTGTTAATTTATTTTATATATTTTTGTTAGTATAATTAATTATATACTATATTAATAGCTTTTTTATTCTTACGACTTAGTAGGTATAAATAGCTATTAAGCTTAATTTATTACCAATTATTAACTAATAGGATTTTTATTTAGTTTTTCTTAAAAATATTAATAATGCTTTAGTTTATCTAGATTTTTAAAATATTTTTTAACAATTAAAATAGATTATATATTAAAATATCTTTTTTAGTATAAATCGATTGCCTACTTAGTATAACAATTTTATATTTTTTTAATAATTTTTTAATACTAAAAAAAGAAAATACTTTTAAAATTTTAAGTTTTTTTTTTTTATTAAAAAATAAATCTATTTATAGGTATAATTAAGCTATAAATTCTACTATATTATAAACTATATTTATTAATAAAGTTTTATTTAAAGTTTTATAGGTTTTTAAAGTATTAATTATATTGCTTATATTACTTATACTATATATATTATTTAAAGTTATATTAGTTAAATAATAAGTATTAGTAGCAAAAGCTTAAAAAATAGAAGTTAAAAGTATTTTTTAATTAATATAAATATTATTAAGTATAGTAAAGTTATTAGCTATTTAAGTATTTGTAGTAGCAGTAGCAATATTAGTTAATTTAGCGTTAGTACTTATAACTTAAAATGCTAAAGTTACTACTATTATTATTACTTTAAAATACTTTTACTAACTTGTTTTAGTATAATTTATGCTTGTATTAGTTTATTTTTAAATAGTACTAATATAAGTTTTTTTAAAAATTATAACTAATTTTACAAATAGGTTAGTTATTACTATTATATATAGTATAATTAATTTTACTAAGGCTGTAATACCGTTTATATATATAGGCTTAAATATAAAATTATAATTAGCTAGTAATAGTTTATATATAATAAAAGCTTATACTATAATACCTACCTTTAATATAATATTTTAGGCAATAGTTACTTTATAAACGCAAGAATATATATAAAGCTATAGTTAAAAAGGTACTCTAAATCTTAAAGTACTTATAAAAAAGATTTGCTATACTATATAATTAATTATAGCTTTATAAAGTATAAAAAAACTATTGCTAAGAAAAAAAATAGGTTTAATATTATTATTTAGTATTTATATAGACTTAGTAACCTTTATTAATTTAGAAAATCTATATATGTTATAGCTTAAAATATAAAAAGTAAAAGTTGTTTATTTTATATATTTAACCTTGCTTTTTCTAATGCTTTTAATATATGCTTTCTTAAGCTTAATAGTATATTTAATACTAGCAAAGAATTTATATATAGTAAAACTTTGTTCTACTTTTATATTAATATAAATAGTTAGGTTATTTCTGTTAGGCTTGCTATAAACTATAATTTTAAAATATAAAAATTAATTGCAAATTAAGCTAGCTACTTAATTATTTAGCTTAAGTAGCACTAGTTTTACTTAAGGTATAATTAGCTTGCAATTTTTATTTTTAATATATTTCTTATTATAGTTGCATAATAAATATGCTAAATCTTTAAAAAGTTAAAAAAAGGGATTTAAATCTTTAAAAGTTTTATATAATTTAAAATGCTTAAATAATTTAGTATATAATATAAATAAGATACCGCAATAGTTATAAATATAATATATAAAAAGTATAAAAAAGGTTAATTTAATTTGCTTTATTAGTTGCTTATTATAATAATACATATATTAATTATATTTATATATTAAATTAAAAGTTGTTTTATAATACTTATACTTACTACTATAGTTTATAACTACAAAAGCTTTATTTAAGCTATTTATTAAAGTTACTAAAGATATATTTAATAACTTTACCTTATTTTTAAATGCGTTATTATTTATAAAATAAGTGTAATCTTTATTATACTTATTATATTTATTTTTACGTTTATTTTAACTGTTTTTACGTTTTTAACCTTTCTGCTTTTAATATAGTTCTTTAGACTTATTTTTATCTTTATTTCTATTTTTATTATTAGTATTTTAATAAGATTTGCTGCTATTATACTTATTATTATTAAAAGAAGTTTTATATATTATAGTTCTAGTATTAAGTTTTTAATTAAAAATACTACTTCGTTAAACTTTTATTAAAAGCTTTTATTTATAGCGTGCTAGTTTTTGTTTATAAAATTAAACTATGCTAATTAAAACAATAAAAAAAATAATACTATATAAGTTTTACAAAAATATAGTGCTTTTATATATATATATAAGGTGCTAAATATATAATATACTAATTATAAGTACTAATTATGCTAGCACTATATATAAAGCTTTATTACTTATCTATTAGCTATTTTATAAAAAAGGGTTTTAAATATAGTATATATAATTTATAAATTAAGCAAATATTAATTTATAAAGATTATAACTATATTAAAAGTAAGAAATTATATATTGTTAAAAAAACTAGTACAATTTAAAAAAAGTGTAAATATAAGCTAAAGTTTAAAAAAACATTAATTAATAATACTGTAAACGTTAACAAAGTTAAATATAGTAGTACTAAAGATAAATACAGCTACTTAAAGTAGTAAGCTATAACTTATTTAGCTTAGCTTAATTTAGCATAAATCTATAGATCTAACTGTAAGGTCGTTTAATTAAGAATATCTTAGTAGTTATTTACGCAATTAAACGTTAAAATAAGTACTTTGTTAAAAAAGCCTGCACTATTTAATAAGTCGATAATATTAATGCTTTTGTTAAAGAAGCCTAGCAATAATATCGGTTAAAAAATAGCAAGAGTTTAACGTATACCTTTATTAAAAAAAGCCCAGCATATATAAACTACCGCTAAAAAAAAAAACTAAAGGTATAAAGTTTGTAAGTCTTACCGCACTATTTAGTAAGAAGTACTAAAAGTAGTACTATAATTAAGTCTAAATATAAAGATATAGATTTAATAAAGGCTGCCTAAAAGGCTTCCTCTATATGCGGAAACCTAAGGTTTCCTTATTTAATTTATAGAGTGAAGCCTTTATTAAGGGTTTCTCTATCTATCCGTATTAGCTAAATCTGTTACTATATCTAATACTTTTTAAAGGTACTATAGCAATATACCTGTTTTTTCTTACACACTAAGTATTATTAACTTTTTAAAAGTTTTATTATAAACTAATTATAATTCTATTAAAAAGTTATTCTTTATATAGTTAATAGTATTACGCTATACTATAAAAAATATCTTATAGCTTAAATAGGCTTTATATAACTAAAAGATATTAATATTAAGCGGCTAAAGCTTATAAAACGTATGTTTTAGCAGTAAAAACATAATAATACTAGCTTTAGTTGCTACCTTCTCGAATTTGTAAATCTTATAACTTTTATAGTTATTTAATAATAATAGCCTTTTTTAGTCTAGATTTTCTGGCTTTATATACTAAATAAAGTAATCTAGCTAATTAATAGTAATTATATTATCGATTTAGCCGTTTAATAAAAGGTATATAATAGTGTTATCTTTTAGGTTATTATTACTAAATTTTTTAAGTATTTAAACAATAGGAAAAATTACCTAGATAAGGATTACTTTTTTAGCAGCTAATATATATTTAACTATAGTAGTAAGTATTTATAACTTTAGGTTAATAAGCTTTAGGTTATTAATCTTATAATAGGTTTAAACCGCTATACCTTTAATATAGCTTAGCTAGAAACTAGTCTTATTTATATTATATAAAAACTTTTGTATAATATTATTATTATTGTAATACTTTTTTAAGGCTTTATACTACGCTGTAATATTGGTATAATTATTAGCTAACCTTTTTTGTAGTAATTGCGGCTTCTTTTTTAGCTTTTTAAATATATTATAATTTTAAGCTAAATATTAACGCGCTTATTAATGCTAGACCTAATAAAGCATTTATTTATCTATATACGAGATTTTTAATAGTTTGTTAATAGTATACTATAGCTAATAAGAACTTATATACAAGCTATTAACGACTAAGTATTATAAGGCAGTATGTAATGCTGTTTTAGTAGCTTAGTTTAAAACTATATTATTGCCGCTGTTTAAACCTCTTAAGTGGTAGCTTTTGCAATAGCTTTTAGTTCTTTAATAAGGCATATTAAAAGCTATTGCAGCTACGTGCATTAATTTATACTACCTACTTCGAAAGGCTTTAACTATAAGTATAACTTTTGCTTTAATAAGATTAAAGTTTTTAATATTATGTTGTCATGCTAGTTATAACTAAGCTAGAGCTATTAGAACATTTAAAATAAGTAGTATTAAAAGGTAAAATACGGAATTTAAAGAGTAATTTGTAGCATTATTTAGTAGCTATTTTAAAAAGTAACAAATATAAGAAATACTTTAAATTCGAGAAATCTATTAAATAATACATTTGTTATATAATTTAAGTATAAAACTATTAATTTAAAGAGGTTTAAACTTAAAAGATTAGCTACTTTAGCAGATTTTTTAGTGCTAAAGATAAACCTACAATAACGAAACAAACTATTGAACTATCTGAGATTTTCAATTTATGAGAAATACTTCTATTTTGGTAATAGCGCTACCTATTTGGAAGTATCGCCAAGATTTATCGAATCAATGACCGTTTATCGATTTATAGACCTGGGCTAAGGGTTAGTACTACTTCTGCTTAGCCCTGAGACGTAATAAGTCTGGGCGGGTAGCTACCTTGGTGATCCTTTGCTAAGTGGCTCACAGGCTCCTTATCCTTAGGCTATCCCTTTAAGTGCCGTTTCGGCACTAATACATAAAAAGTGGAATAACGGGCTGCTTATGTAAGTATATGGCTGTAATCCGAGTGGCAGATCTTGCTCGGATAATAGTCTTAATGGATGTATGCATTAATACAGAAGCCCCGTTATTCCACTTTTTAAGTATTGGTGCCGAAACGGCACCTAAAGGAATAGCCTGCGCCGAGTACCAAATCCGACAGTTTTTGCTAGACCTTGCTCTCTGATTGGCTGTTATCAATCTCGGAACTTCTGACTATGAGTGGGCCTTAAGCGGGATAGAGCGCTAGCTTGGCTGCGGACCCTTGCTCCTAAATCCTGTTCGGGGTTAAACGAATTTAACAATGACATGCATACATCTCGGGATTCCTTACCATATGTGGGGCGAGGGGAATCCCTGGTCTGATGATGCGGGATACTAAAAGGGAACGGATATAGTGCCCGTAACACTAAATTCAAGAACTTGCAAGGCTGGCTGTGCCCTGCCTCTCGCCACTATAGTTACCTCTCGCTAAATCCGGATCTTATGTCTCTTTTTTAGGCGCATGGCAAAACGAAAACAAGATGGGCCCAATTATATGTGAAACAAAAAGATATTATGTATAAACAGCTGAAATGATTCGAAAATAGGGCACCTGCGCAATAGGAATATCTGTACCTATGCTTATCAAGCTCTGATTATAAATCGTGCAGTGTAAAGAATAAGGGAGTAATTAGGTACCTCTTAGCAGACTGATAATGAATTAGGCGCGCTTTGTGAGTACTCGACAGTTTGCAGGTGGCATTTAACTAAGAACCTTCCTTCACAACATACATCCTAAGCCTATACCTATTTCATACTATTTCCCTAAACAATGCGCAATTGCATTGCCGTCACTCACTTTCCACGACACTTGATTTCTTGCCAACAATATCCTCGGCAATCCGTTCAACATGACAGCTGCCGAAGCCCATAACGAGCAAGCCATGGGGGCCTCGCAAGCGCCCTCGACAGATAACGAATTCGCTCCGACCAAATTACCAGAAAAGAAGCCGGAGACCCAGACGAATATGCCGTTTAGTGCTGCCAAATTGACATTCATGCTTGCCGCCCTGACTCTAGCATCATTTCTCGTCTTTCTGGACAGTTCTATCATATCTACAGTGAGCCAAGACCCGGTCATTTGATTGATCTCCGGTAGAAGGAAAACGCGACCAACTTAACAGGCCATTCCGAGCATCACCGACGAGTTTCACTCACTCACCGACGTTGGTTGGTATGGAAGTGCTTATCAGCTAGGAAGGTAGGTCACAGACTCATCGACCCCTCAAAATTGCCTGGCTCTGTTCTCGTGTCCATTCATCTCGAGCGCACAATAGTCGTGTACTAAGATGGATTTTCTTCAATAGCGCCGCTTCTGTTCCCTTGTCCGGGGGCATCTATCATAGATTTAGCTTGAAATGGGCGTACCTAGTCTATTTCGCCCTGTTTGAGATAGGGTCTGCTATCTGTGGGGCGGCTCAGTCTTCAGCTATGCTGATCGCTGGGCGCGCGATCGCCGGCGTGGGTGGTGCTGGATTGAGTAGTGGCGCCTTCGTCATCGTTGCTGCGACCGTGCCAATGGAGCGACGACCTGGTGAGCTTCTATTCTCTTGAACAGACGTGAACGAGCCTGCGACTGATATGATTATCGACAAACAGCTATCGTCGGGTTACTTTTTGGACGTGAGTTACGAATCGCACAATTGTCTTTACTTGGCTTTTCGTCTAACGTTGAACCTCCTTAGTCTCCCAAGTCGGGGCTGTCGTAGGGCCCCTTATTGGAGGCGCTTTCACCACGGGTTACACATGGCGATGGAGTAAGTAGAAAGCAACAGATGTTATTGATTGCGTGGGATGATCCGAGTTACTAATCTTAGGGATCACAGGCTTCTATATCAACCTTCCTCTGGGTGCCTTGGTCGCACTGCCCTTACTTCTCATGCGCGTCCCAGAACAAGTCGAAAAGGAGAGCGCGCTCAAAGTAGTGCGAAAGCTGCATCGCTGTCTTGATTTGGTCGGCTTCGTCTTGCTCACCGGAACGATGGTCATGCTTCTACTAGCCTTGCAGTTCGGCGGTATACAGTTCCCGTGGTCCTCGTCACAGATTATTGGACTTTTTGTTGGTTCAGGTGTCACCTTCATTGTCTGGTGCTTCTGGAATCACCACAAGGGCGATCAAGGCCTCCTCCCCTTCACCCTCCTCAAGCGAACTGCCATCTACATGAGTGGCATCAACTACTTGTTCCTTTTAGCAACCCTGTACGGAGGGCTGTATTTCCTACCCATTTATTTTCAGGCAGTCAAGGGTGACAATGCTATCATGAGCGGAGTCAATCTCCTCCCCCTCATTTTACTCCAGATTGTATCTGCTGTTGCTGGCGGTGCTGCCGGTAAGATTCTCAACTATAACACCCTTTTACATGCACTATAACTAATCTAACATCATGACAGTGGGAAAACTCGGTTATGTCATACCGCTTGCTCTCCTTGGCGGCGTATTCAATACCGTCGGTAGCGGGCTGCTCTCAACACTCCAGCCCAAAACAACAACAGGCCAATGGGTTGGTTATTTGATTATTTCGGGCATTGGCCGCGGCACTAGTATACAAATGGTAAATATCGTCCTCTCGTCGCTTGTTGGTTTCACGAATCCCTGTTAACAGATTGCTAGCCCATGATTTCTGTCCAGGCTGCTGCGTCTCCCAAGGAGATGGCTTCTGCAATGGCCTTCATCGTCTGGTGTCAATATTTCGGACCGGCTATCTTCCTTGCGCTGTTCAATCTCCTATTTGACGCGAGTCTTGTCAAAGAACTGCACGAACGCGTACCGAATCTTGACCCCCAAGCGATCATCGATGCGGGTGCGACCGCCTTCCGTCAGCATGTCAGTGCCCAGGATCTACCTCAGACATTGATAGCATATTCCAACAGTCTGGATCATACATTTTATCTCCAGACAGCTGCGGGTGCTGTGGCAGTCTTTGCTGCTCTCGGTATGGGTTGGACGGACATACGGAAGAAGAAGTTTCCTCCACCAGCTCAAGCTCCTACAGACCAGGGCGTCACGGAAGCTATTGGTGATGGCCCAGAGACTGCATCCGAAGGCGAAGCCAAGGTTTAACGGTTGTCATGTTAACTTATGTAGAAATAAGGGCTATTTAGAAGTTTGGACGCTCATGCGATAGAGAGGGGTATGCATCAGCGCTGCATGCATATCAAGGCAAGAACTTTAGTCGTAAAGGAGTACAGTACATACGGTCATTATTATTATGCATAGAGAAGGAGGGCGTTAGGCATTTCTGCATTCAAAACTGAAATCATAGCTTGTCAGTTCTCGCCATAAGTGCTGAATCTCTCAAGACATTATATTGACCGAATCAGTGATCCCCCGTGTCTTGAGATAGTGATCATGGTGCGGCTGAAAAGATAAACGAAGTTAGTGTGAAGGGTTGAAGGGGAGGTTTACATCTGGGGTCCAAGATCATTAACTCTTTGAACATTTGTGATCACCAACTAGCAATGTTTACGTGAACTGTTCCAACATTGGTGATCTTAGAGAAAACCCAAGAGAATGTGGGCAATAGGACACTTCGTGCACCTGGACCGAATATCACTGACGTAGAGACTGACGCAGAGACTGACGTAGAAGAGAAGCCACATATGATTTAAAGGACGGAAATTCGACAAGAACACTCCTTTCTCCCCATTGTCAGACTTATCATTGAGTAGTCTCACCATCAAACTTCTCTTCTGTAGACTAGTGGCCCGGCAAGCCAACATAATCCTTTTCCAGCACGCCCAGCTCCCCCTCAACTTTCTCGCCACCCACATGCAAGTCTTTGACGTCGAGGAGGATGAACAAGATGCGAGCGGGAAGCAGCCCATTCCCAGTTACATTGATCCATCGATGAGCGGTAGACCTCTGAACAGCCACGTCGCCGCGCTGCATGATGCGTTCCTCTCCCGAGTCTAGGATCAAGCGAAAAACACCCTCGACCACGATGGCATAGTCGATGCTATTGACGCGGTGCATCGGGGACACGCCGCCGGGGGCAAAGTCGATCATTCGGCAGACGGATCCGTTCTTCACCGTGATACCGGGCTGTTGCAGTCAGTTAGCAAACTAGCTAGCTCAGTAGACTACGTCAGAGAAGACAAAATGTCGTGAGGGCTTCACACCTCATTCTCTTGAGCATACTTCAAGTCTGCCTCGCCGTTCAGTTCGACGGGATGCTGATTCGTGGAGTAGAGGATGTTGGCAATGGCAGACTTGTTGACTAGCTCGCGATGATGGTCGCCAATGTCAGTTGACAAGAACACAGACTTGCCCTCAGAATTGTGTCCGGTGATGTGACGGACAACACGAGGAAGGCCTTGGACAGGATAGGGGGTCTGAACGTAGCCCTCTGCTGGGTTGTGCATGTCAGGGGCCGCCATGATGTTTAGGTCAATGGAAACGAAGGACGAGGCGGCGACGGTGTCAGTGTTTGCATTGTATCGGATAGAAAGAGTATGAGAGGAACTGATATACGAGTAGTACAGGAGACCATTGGTCTTTGGGCCCTCCCCCGATCACTTCCTGACTGCCATCGACCGCCTGCCCTCTATCCTCTGTGCGGAACCGGACAGACGACGATCACCAAGCATATCAATGACGATGAACAATCAAGGAGTTACGCATGTCAGAGAGAATGCACCTATCTCAGGCATCACCGCTGTCACCGTCCAACATTAGAATTGTTCGCAATTTCCGCGCATGGAGACGTCCAATCTAGGAAACGAAAACACAGTCAGACTTAAGCCACTGTTGTAGAAACACAGCATGCACTACACGATCACGACATTGCTCACTTTGACTGATATCATGCCGCCGGAGTAATGTAGCTAAGACGGCCCGGCGGACCAGCTCCTCAACAACAGGACTTCTCGGTATTTTCCATCTGGACCTGCACACGAATGAGTAACTGTGACACCCGGTATAAGTAAATACCGTGTGAGGGAAGTTTAAGTAAGTAGGTAAGTGGTAGGTTACAACGCTAAACAAGGGCTGATCTTCCCTGCAGGACTACCTACCTAGACTTACCTACTACAGGACTACTACATACTTCATGCAAGTGAGGCGAGCCTACCTAAAGTAAGTGTGCATCTCGCCATCTCATCCACTAACATCAGCAGCATCCGCCATATGCAGAATTATGCTTACTTCCCCAAGCCTCGCTTTCGCTTATCCCTTACAAGGTATCTCAGCGATCTGCAACTAACTTTAGCGGTCTCTAAACTAGTTCCGGGCCCACTCCGATCGCAAGAAATGCGCTACTTTAGCTCGCCCGCTGCCTTATTTATGGACCTTGTGCATTAGCCGGCCTCCATGGAGGGGTCACTGTCACTGTCCCCCCCCCCCCCCCCGCCCCCCAGGCGGCGCGCCGCCGCGGCGGGGGGGGGGGGTGTAAAGGCGGGGGGCTGTATGTGGGCCG
>MU396872.1:0-37513 GCA_022578855.1 Nemania serpens | reverse complement strand
CTAGTTTTATTAAAGTTATATATATTCTTTTTATAGATTTTGTATTTATTTATTATTTTTTATATAAATATAAACTAAATATAATATTTAATTAGATTTTTATTTAAAATGCATTAATAGTTAATTTTTTAATTAAAATATATTTAAAGTTTTAATTATTTTTATATAAAGTTTATAATTTAGTTTTTTTTAATAAGTTATACCTTATATAATATAAATAATCGGTTAGCTATATTTTAAATAGTACTATATTAAAAAAAAAACAATTATATAATAAAGTTAATAATATATTATATAATTAATTTTTTTTTAGCTTTAGTTAATTAAAACTTTAGTAGTTATATATTAAACTATTTTTTTAAACTTTTTATATAATGCTAAAAAGTAGTAAATAAGATATTATAAATAGTTATAGCGTATTAGATTAATAAATATAGGTTATTTTTATATACTTAAAATATAAAAAGTATATTAGCTTTTTTATACAACTTAGATATAATTATTAGTTAAAATATAAAGATTATTTAAATATGCGTACAAAAGTTGTAAAAGTAATCCATTTTAATTAGGTAATCTAGTTAAGTAGAAGATGCGTTATATTAATTAAAAAATACTTTTAATCCCTGTTTTTTAAGCTTTTGCTACTAATACTCACTTAACTAATGCAACTTTAGATATTATATATAGTATAAATAATATAAATAACATAATTAATACCTTAAAAAGCTATAAAACCTTAAATAAAACTTCTTTTAATAGATATAATTTATAATATAGTAAAATTTATAGCTTAAACGTACTTATAGATAAATTCTTTTTTTAATAAGGAAAAAAAGCCTAAAATTTCGGAAATATCTTCTTTTTTTGGCATTAAAAAATCATTAAAAAAAATAAAATTATTACACTAAGTAGGCAATTAATTTATACTAAAAGAAATATTCTAACGTATAATCTACTTTAATTATTAGAAAATATCTCAAAAATTTAAACAAACTAAGGTATTATTAATATTTCTAAGAAAAATTAAATAAAAATCCCATTAGTTAATAATTAGCAGCAAACCAAGCTTAACAGTTATTTATACCTACTAAATTATAAGGACAGAAAAGCTATTAATACAGTGTATAATTAATTGCACTAGCAAGGATATATAAAATAGGTTAACAAACCTTTTCTATTTGCTTACCCTACATTTATAGTTTAGTTATAAAAAAAAAGTAAGTTTAAACAGCCTATAGTAGATCTATAAGCCTTTAATAAACTAGCTATTCCTAATAATTACTTATTGCTTTTATAATTAAAAGTTATTATATCGCTTTAAGAAAAGAAATATATTAGTATTATTAATACAACTTTTTTTTTTTATTAATTTAAAGTTTATTTAAACTATTATAACCATTTTACCATTATTAGCCCTAAAAAACTAAAATAATTAACTATAGCTTTAATAAGGTTTTATAATTTACCGGTATATATGTAGCACTTTATAAATAAGCTATTAAAACTACACTAGAACTACTGCTAAATATTTATTAACAATATCGTTATTTTTTCTAATATTAAAAAGAATTATTTAGCTTAATTAAAAAGTATTTTTAAGTTATTCTATAGTTATAAAATAATAATATCGCTAAAGAAATCTTTTTTAAGTTATTTTTTTATAAAACTTTTTAGATTTTATATTAACGGCTTAAAATTATTTATAATAGCTAAACAACTAAAAGCATTTAAAAATTTAAAGTTTCTAAATTAGTTAAAAGTACTAAAGTAATATTTAAGCAGTAGTAGGTTTTTTTATATCCTGCTTTTTTATTATGCTAAGGTTGCCAAACTGCTATAGAATAAAAAAATAGCGTTATTAAACAAAGAACAGAAAAAAAGCCGCATTATTAATAGCAACTCTAGCAAGCGTTAAACATATTGCTAAAATACCATCTATAAACTAACAAAGGCTAAAAAATTGTTAATTTAGGCGGTATAAGATCTAATTTGCAGTTATACCGTTTTATATTACTATAATTTAGCTAAAACATTCTTTATATAAGTAAATATATCTTTAAAATATAGCTTTAGAGTAATAATATTTTTGTTTAAAAATAGCTACTAGTAAAAGCTTAGTACTTTTATTTTTAGCACGTAAGTACTACTAGTAATATTTTTTAACTATTATATATCTAACCTAAAAATATAATATAGCTTATTTAAAATAGAGATAGCTTATATAGTATGGGTATATAAGCGCTTACATACTATAGTTAAGGCCGCTTAAGACTTAGTTATTATACTAACAGACTATTTAGCTACTAAGGAAATTTTTAATTAAACAAATATAAATATAGCATTAATAAATTGAGCTAATAAATAGCTAATTAATATATTTATTTATTTATTTTAATATAGATTATAAGTATACTATTTATTAGATAAGAAAAATTTTATATTTAATATACTTAGTTAGTTAAAAAATATTATAGATATAGTTAATAAAACTAGCAAAATTAAGCAATTTAATAAAAAACTTATTTTAGATTAAATTTAGACTATATAAATTATATAAAAAGTTTTTAAAACTATTATAAACTTAAAAGTAAAAGCTGAAATTATCGCAGATTATTAGAAAAATTTTAAATATAAAGCCATTTTATAAAAAATTTGCCAAAATGTTAATAAAAACGTTAACAAAAACGTTAACAATTTTTTGCATATAAAATATCTTTTTATAATTAAAAATAAACTTTTATATAATATAAATTATAAAAAAATATATAGACTTTGTATTCTTAAAGGCTAAATAGCCAAATTCTTAAGTATAACGTATAATAATAAGTACTACTTTAAAAAACAACAAATAATAAAAGAATTAAATAACTACTTAATTTACTTTAAAATAAAGAAAGTTATTATATATTTAAAATACTATAACAAATACAAAACTTATATTACTAAGAAAAATAAACCTTTTAAAAACTATTAATTAATTTAACTAAAAAATATAAAACCTATAAAAACTATAGCTATAGATTTTATTATTAGTTTATTAAAGGTACTATTAATTAATACTTTATAGCAATTAAAAAGCTATAGTTGTTATAATATATTTATAATAGTAATATATGCTATCTTTAAACGCATACTGCTTATTTTTAGAAATAAGAAGTATTTTGCTAAAAACTAAAGTACTATACTTGCTAAGTAACTACTATTATATAATTAGAGCATACTTATAGATTTTATTTCTAATTAAGACTAAAAATTTATTTTTAACTTTTAGAAAGGTATATAGATAACTTTTAAGGCATATTTGCTTATAATAACAGTATACTACTTTTAAAGCGACAGGTTATTTAAACAAAAAAACTAAATAGTAAAAATAGCTATTTAATATTACTTATTTACTAACCCTAAAAGCAATTAAGTTAACTTAATGTTAGTACTTTAATAAAATTTTAATAGTGCTTACTTTAAAGTAATTAAATTATTTATATATAAATAGCTTTTTAGATTTAAACTTTTTAAACCTAATAATATATTTATAAAAGTAAATACTACTGCTAATTATAATAACTTATGCTTTTTTTGTAAACACTTTTATAAAAATGCTAAATTAGCTATAGATTTTGCTTTAGCTTAAGCTAAAAAGTACTATAATAGTAAGCATAAGCTTATAGAATTTAAAATTAGTAACAAAGTATACTTTAAGCTGTATAATAAGTACTACTTACTTAGCAATCTTTTAAAAAAGTATTTATAGCAGCAGGTTAAGCTATAGAAAGTTAAACAATAAGTAAAATAATTAGCTTATAAAATCGATTTACTTAATACTTTTAGTATATATCTAGTTATTTTTATAGCTTACTTATTGCTTAAAAGGTAAAGCAAAGACTTATTTTACTAAAATATACTTATACTTGGTTTAATATTTAATAATTAACCTAATATAAAAGAAATAGAAAAATCCTTTAAAGTTAAGCTTATAATTAAGCATTACCTTAATTGTTAAAAGGATAGATTTAATTACTTAGTTAAATAGAAAAGATATAGGCACAAGAATAATTAGTAGAAATTGGAGTAATAGCTATATAACTTAAAAAAGTTAATTTAGGAATACTAGGATTGCAAAAAAGGCTGACTTATAATTAATACGCTTAATTGTATAATTAATTTAGTATAACAAGGTTGTAGTTGCTTTTGTAAAATCAAAAGCTAAAGCATTAACAGAAGCTAAAAAATTAAGGCTTCTTTTAATTAACAATTATATACATTATTAATTGCGTTATTTTATTATGCCATTAAAGTTAATGGCGTTTCTTTATGCTGCGGCACTTAATATGGATAAATAGGGAGACCCTTAATAGAGAGGCCCTTAATAGAGGGGCCCACTATAGATTAGATAAGGAGACCTTAAGTCTCTGTACATGGAGGAAGCCCTCCGGGCATGCCTTCATTAAATCTACATCTTCGTATTCAGACTTAATTACAGCACTACCCCTAGTACTCTCTACTACAAATATTAAATAATTAGATATAATAACTTATACTAGTTTCTAAATATAAAAGTTATTAAAAATTGCTAGCGATATTAGATTTAGTTATTATAAGCTTTTTATATTAAAAAGATTATAAAGCTTAAAAAAGTTTTTAAAATACTATAACTAATACTAATAAAAAAAAAACTTCTACTTTATAAAAAATTTGTTATTAAATAAAAAATTTATAGCTATTAGCAAAAAATAGGCTTAATTATATATAATATAATTATTAGTTAATTAGATATTATGTTTTATATTTTAAAGCTATTATGATTTCTTATAAATCTAGAACTAAGCTATTATAAGGCTATTAATAAACTATTAAACTATTTTTTATATATTTAATATTTTGTGCTTAAATTTAATAGTAATAAAGACTTTATTATAGCTAGTAATACCTTTTTTACAAATAATTTAATTAATTAAAAAAGCTTATAAGCCTGTATAATGTTTTTATTTAAAGAAATAATTAGCTAAAAAGCTAATAAATAAGATATAGTAACTACTTTAACTATAAAAGCAAAGCTTTTAGCTTTTATATAAGCTATAAAAAGGTATATTTATTAAAAAACTAGCTATAAAGTTAAATATTAGCTTTAATAATTAATATATTATAATTTAATATAATAACTAGTAAATTATAAGCCTAGTTTATAAAAAGATTGCTACTTTATATATAAACCTTTAATATATAAATATTTATAACTACTAGCTATATTAAAAAGCTATTAAAAAGACAATTAAAGTAATATATATACCTTTAAACTAAATAATTATAAATAGGAGTTATAGCTTATAGCTTTAGTATATAGCTTTATTAGTTAGCAATAGCTAGTTTAATAGTAAAGTAAAAAAAAACTCTTTAAAGTATTTTTTTAAAATAAAACCCTTTTTTTATTATTATATAATTTATATATATTTTTAGAATTTATTATATAATATTATAAATAGTGCTACTATAATAATTATATAGTTTTTTAATAAAAGCCTAATTTCTAGCTACTATAATTACATTTATTATATCTAGTAAATTAAGCTTTTTATTAGCTTTTTATGCAATAAATGCCCTATTTTATAAATTACTAGAAATATAATTTATAATACTTTATAACTAATTTTATATAACTAGATATTTAAAATACTTTATAATACTACTTATTTAAAATTTATACTATATTTAAAGTAAATTAAATTAAAATTTAAGCTTATTTAACTTTATTAGCTTACTTTTTCTTATATTAAAGCTTTTAAGCGTTTTTTACTTAAATTATATTGCTTAAAGTTTTTTAAAGTTTTAAATTTAAATATATAGTTAAATACTTAAAATAAGTTTAAATAACATTATTATAACTAATCTTTTTCCTTTTTTTAATAATTTAGAACTATTTTATATAAAAAGATTTATTGCTAAATATATTTCTTAATTATTTATTTTAGTATATAATCTCTTTTTTTTCTCTTTTTTTTTAATACTTAGTTATTTTTATTTTTATTTATACTTTCTTAGTTTTTGCTTTTACAAATTCTTACTAGATTTTCTAACTAGGTATATTATATTAAATATTATACTTCTATATATTTAAAGCTTAATTTAAGCTACCGTTAAAAATTGCAAAATAATTCTTATTAATAAGTTTAAAAAATAGATTTAACAAATTAAAAAAAATTATAAAAAAAACTAATAAGCCTTAAAGCTACTTATTTTACTACTTTTAAAGCTTTTAAAGTTTAAAAACTTAAGCTTATTATTTCTAACTTTTTTTTACTTATAAATTTAACTAAATTTAATATATAGCTACTTTTTTTAAAAAGCAAAATAGTTATTAATAGTAAAACTATTAGCACTATATAAGCTAAATTTATCTATATATATAGCAAGTTTAACTAAAAAGTATAATAAATTATATAACTATAGTTAACTACTATTAAATTAAATAAATAAAACTTTAGCTTTATTATAAATACTTTTTACTATATATATAATAATTTTAATAAGGTTATACAAACTATTTAAAAGTTAAAATTATATAAAATAAAAAATAAAAATTTTAATTATACTTTTTTAACAAATTTAAAAAAAATAGCTAAAATATTAATACTTAGTTTTAGCTTAATTTTATTTAAATTTAAAATCTTTATATTATAATTAGCAATAAGTTATAAGCCAAAATTAATAATTAAAAGTTAATTTCTAAAGCTTATAATAACTTTATTTAATTTCTGCTTTATTTAAATAGTAGTTATAAATAAGCTAATTATACTTTTATACTAATTTAAGTAATAATAATAAAACTACTCCTATAAATCTTAGTTTTATTAAACTTAAAGAAATTAGAGCAATTAAAATTATATAATAAGCTAATATTAAGGTTTTCTTTATTTAAATACTAAAAGGCTAAATAGCTAAATTATTTACACTAAAAAAGAGGCTATAATATTATATATATAAAAAATATAAAAGATATAGCTTCTATAAATACTTTATAAGTACTTATACCTTAAAGCTTTATTATAAGTATATTAAATTTTATAAAAAATCGGTAGAATTAATAAAGCCTAATAATTAAAGTAATTGTTTCCGTTTTAAATTCCATATATTAGCCAATTTTATATATAATAAAAAACTTAAAGGAGTAGTTATAGCTTATAGCTTTAACATACAGCCTTATTAATTAGTAATAGCTAGTTTAGTAGTAGAATAAAAAAAAACCCTTTAAAATATTCTCTTTAAAGTAAAACCCTTTTTTTTTCACTATATAATTTACATATATTTCTAGAATTTATTATATAGTACTACAAATAGCGCTACTATAATAATAGGCTTATAAAAGTGCTACTAAAAGAAAATTAAAATGCTTTTTCATATTAATTATACCTAGTAAATATTTAATTAAAAATTTAAAAAAAGAAATATCAAAATTTTAATAAAAATATTAAAGATTTTATTAAAAATAGCTTTATTAGAAAAGAAAGTATAAAGTAGTGTTAAATAAAGTTATTATTTATAATAAGATTTAACTGTTTAAAAAATATAAAAAAAGAAAAACTAAGTTTAATTATAACTTTATTTAATTAAGTAGTTAATATTAGTATATATTTATTGACTAATTAAAGGTTTAAAAATTACTATTGCTAATAGTAATTATAACTTTATTTCCTTAAAAACTTTAAACCTTTTAACCTTTTTAGATAAGTTATTTACTATAAAGTTATTTATATACTAGCTTTTTTTAGTTAGTATTATATAAGTTATTATTTATTAAGTTTAATTTTATAGCTTTAAAGCCTATTAAAAAAGGATTAATTTAAAGTAATTAGATAAATTAAAATTAGCAATCTTATATAGCTAGATTAAATAGCTAGTTTAACTAAGTTAAGCTAATTAAAAAAGCTAACTTTTAATTATTTTTAACTTTTTATTATAAGTAATATAATATTATACTATTATAACTTATATAAGGTTTATTAATAAAAAGGTTAGTAATATTTTAAAAGATAAAGTTATTTTAGATATAGTTACTACTAATGGCAAAGTTATTATAAAAACGCTGGTTAAACCTTAGAAAGCATAAATGGTAAATTAGCAAGCATAAAAGAAATTTATATATAATTAAAGGAAATTTTGGTTAAAATTAAACCAATAATACAATAGTTAAAATATTAACTATAATTTAATATTTAAAAAAGAAACTACTACTTATTTAATTTCTAATAAAAGTAATTTTTATACCTTAAATTAACAAATTAGGTAATTAGGCTAGCTATTTAAATGCTATTAAGCCTAATAAGGTATATTAAATTATAGTATAACTTTATTAAGACTAATTATAGGAACTATTTTTAAAATGTTATAGCATTTAACTTTTAAATATATATACTATAAATTTTGCTGCAGAAATATTATAAATAGATTTTCTAAGATATAATATAAACAATTACGCAAATGCGACCATTTAATCATAATTAATTATATAACTTATTTATATTTAGTAGCAATAGCTAGTTTAATGGTAGAATAAAAAAAGACTTTTTAGAGTATTTTTTTTAAAGTAGAACTTTTTTCTCTTTGTTATATAATTTATATATATTTCTAGAATTTGTTATATAGTACTGCAAATAGTGCTACCGTGACAAAAATATGCATTTTCAAATAAACAAAAGGGTAAAAAAGTGTATAAAAATTGCTCTATAAGTAAACAAAAGGTTTAGACTTAACGGCTAGTTAAAATAAGTTATTTCTAAAGGTATTAAAAAACGGCTTTATATGCAGGCAGAAAAATAAGCAAATAAGTGCTTTAGCTTTATTAAAAGTAATACTACAGTTAATTTAGAGTAATTTTTTATATAATAATACTAAAGAAATATAACTGTAAAAAAGGCTAAAACGAAAAGCTAAAAGCTAGATTAACTAACTTTAACAATTTTAAGATCTAGGCTTTAAAGGCTTTAAAGGCTTTTAAAAAAAGGAATTTTAAATATTTTAATATATGCTAAAAACAATAATCTAGATAAACTTTTAGCTATAGTAATCTAGTAAAAGAAAGTTTAAAAACCTTATATAAAAAAGAAAAAACTAGCCAACTTTAAATAAGCGATAGCTTCTATTTCAACTATTTTAAATAGTGCTAAAAAAAAACTAAAAAAACTTCTAACAATAAAAATCCTAGTATAAAAAGGTTTTAAAGGCTTTAAATAAAAGAAAAAAGCTAGTATTATAATACTAAAAAATACCTATGCATATAATTTTGCTTTAATTATATTATAGATTATTTTTATTATTATTAAGGTTTATGATAAAGTAGTAAAAGGTATTTTCTGCTAAAAAAGCTAGCTAATTTCGTAAAAGCTATAGCTTTAATATATAGCAGTTTTTATTATAATAACTAAGTACTAGTATTTAGCTAAAGAATTATGTAATTATTATAGTAATACTATTTGTAATACTATATAACAAATTTTAAAAACATATATAAATTATATAGTAAGAAAAAAAGGGTGTTACTTTAGAAAAAATACTTTAAAAGGTTTTTTTTTACTTTATTAATCTAGGTAACTAATTTATCTAACAACTTAATTAAGAATTACTATTTATAATATTATATTTTATAAATCTAGCTTAAGCGCTAAAAGCTATAACTATAGCTTAGTTAAATAAAAGATATATTAATTTAAAAAGGTATTTAAAATGCTATTAAAGTAAGCATTTTTAATATAAAAATTTATAAATTTATTTTTATTTACTTTAATAACTTTTTAATAACTAATGCTTTATAATTAAAAGTTATATTAAATATAAGTAATCTAATATTTAAGTTATTTTTAATAGAAAAAATAGTTAAAATACTTAGTATAATTAGTATAATTAGTAAAAAGGACAAATAAACCTCTTGCTATATAGGATTTTTAACTTCTTTATTTACCTTTGTTAAGCCTAAGTATATATAGCTTTTATTAAAGTTTTAGCATATTTTTTTTGCTTTAAACTTTGTAATAGTACCTTTTATAGGCAATGTAGGCGCCTTAGCTTTAGCTTGCTATTTTTACTGTTTTTTTTTTTTTTTGCAAACTATATTTAAATAACTATATTAATATTACTATTTATTTAGTATTATATTTATAATATGCAAAAAAAAAGTATAAAGCTTTTTTGCTTTATAAAATAAATTAAACTTAATATAACTAAAAGTTATAATTTTATTAATAAAAAGAAAACTAAAATAATAAATATTAGCTATATTTAGCTTTTTAAATAATAAATTTTTAACTAAAAAAAGTATTATAAAACAAAATAAAAGTTAAAGCTAATGCTATTATAAATAATATTTTTTTATTTTATATTAAAGTATAAATAAAGTAAAAAGGCTAGTTAAACAATATATATATTAAAAATTACTAAAAGTAATTACATTTTCTTTATGTTTTTTTATACAAATAGTATTTAATATTTAATATTATATTTCAATATTTTTATATTACTAATAAATATTAAGGTTTTTTATTTTTATTATTATACTAGAGATAATTTTTATAATAAATAATATACTTTTTGCTTTTTATTTTTGCTATATTTATTACTTACTATTAAGTTTTTTAATAACTATATTGTTATATAAAGCTTTATAGTAGCTTTTAAGCTATTAATAAAGGTTTTATATATTTATTAGCTATATTTTCTCTGCTTAAATAAGCTTTAAAATTATTTTTGTTTTAAAATTTTATTAATTTTATTTATATAATTTATAATAGTTTATTAATTTTATAAATATTTAGTTATTAGTTATATAAATAAGCTAAATAATATATATTAAGTAAATATATATATTTAATAGCTATTAAATAGTTAATATTAATATTATTAACTTTTAAATGCTTTAAAAGCTATAAAATAGCCGCTTTAAGTATTAGGTTATATATAAGCATTATAATTAATTATTAATTAATTAAAATAGTTAAAGTAGTTAAAATAGTTAATATAATTAGTAAAAAAGATAAACTTTTTAATATATAAAATTTTTAACTTTTTTATTTACTTTTATATCTAAGTTTATATAGCTTTTATTAAAGTTTTAGCATAACTTTTTTGCTTTAAATTATATAATAACACCTTTTATAGGTAATATAAGTGCTCTAGCTTTAGCCTGCTATTTTTACTATTTTTAGATTTTTTTTTATAAACTATATTTAAATAACCATATTAATATTACCGTTTATTTAATATTATATTTATAGTATATAAAAAGAAAGTATAAAGCTTTTTTTAATTTATAAAATAAATTAAATTTAATATAGTAAATAATATCTTTATTTAATTAATAGCTTTTTTAGTTTATATATTAAACTTTTTATATTTATTAAAATTAATACTATTAAAAGTAAAAAATATAAACATTTTTCTTTTTTTATAAAAAAATATATAATAAACTAATTAGGTTTATTTTATTTACTATGTTTAAGAAAACTTAAATACCATGTTTTATTTTAGTAATAATATATAATATAAGCTTATTAATAACTTTTTTATACTTTTATATATGCTTTTATTTATTTTATTTTATATAATAACTAATAATGCCTTTATTATAAAATAAAAAAGATATATAAGTTATACTTTAAGCTTTTATATAAAATAAAAAATTAATAATTAATTATATAGCTAAAATATATAATGTCTTTTATATAACTTTATAGAACTGCTACCTTGATTTATAATTACGATAATATATATATGCTTTATTATATAAATTAACTAAACTTAAAAAAAACTACTATATAATATATAATAAACCTAATTTTACAATTATTTTTGCTTTAGTTAAATAGTATTCAAAATATAGCAAATTTATATATATATATATATAATATAACTATAGTTAGTATTAATTAAGCTTTAAACTTTATATAATAATAATTTAACTTTTATATATATTTTTATTAAAAAATTAATTATAAGTAAGTTTTTTTCAAAGATTTTAATATATATTAGAAGTAGTATATATTTATATAACTAATAATTAAAAAATTTAGCATTATTAAAAAAAATATTTATAACTTTAATAAAACTAGCTTTATAATAAGTAAAATATTATTTAAAATAATTATTATAACTTTTAACTTATATAAATAATGAAAGTTTATATATATAAGCAATTAAAAATAATTATTTATAATTTAAAGTATTAAATTATATAATTATATAGTTTTTTTATATATTATTACAGTAAGCAAAAATAATTTTTTATTTTAGTATAAAAATAGCAAATTATTATTTAGTTAAGTTATTATAATAACAAAAAATAGCTAAACAATAAATAAACGAAGTTTTAATTAGATTTAATATTTTAATAAATATATTATGCATTATATAAAAGATATTTACTACTTATTAATCTTTAATAGTTATAAAAGCTATTATTTTATTTAATTTAAGTTATATGCTAAAATTATAATATTGTTACCTTTTATATACCTGCTTATTTATTATACCGTTTTTAGCTTCTTAATATTGGTTATTTTAGCTTGTTAAAATATATATATACAAAAAAATTAATAAATTAGCATAAGTATATATTATATATATTTTTAAGAAATAGTTTCTTTTAGCATTTTATTTAGCATATAAAGCTATAATAACTAAATTAAATATTTAAAAAGGTTTTTAAAGCACTAAATTAATTTTTTATAATTTAAATTATATAAATTTATAGCTTAAAATAAAGTTATTTATTAAAATATTATTTAAATTATTAATATTAGCTAAAAAAAAATTATTTTTTTAGAAATTATAAACTTTATATAATATTAAAAATATATAATTTTAAGTAAACTATATTTTAAAAAAAGTTATATAGTATTAAAATAGCTTATTATAAGAGATTTTAAAAGCTGTTAATTAAGTTATAAAAAGTATAATTATGCTTATATATAAGGTTTAATTACTAGAAAAACAAAATGCTACCTTTTATATAACTAATTATAAATTTAGCTAATGTTGCTATATAAAAAACAAATATATTTAAAATAAAGAATTATTTACTATATAGTAAAATTAGGATTTAAAAGCTAAATAAGCTTTTAAAAAGCAAATTTTATATAAAATATATATAAGTAGTTTTTAATAAATGCTGTTTTATAAATAATGTTTTAGTAAACATAGTTTTAAAGAAATTAAATATTTTATAATTTTCATTAAAAAATTTAGTTTTGCTACCTTATTTAAAAAATATAATATTGCTAAAGTTATTAAATTTCTTATAATGATTTTTTTATATAAATAAACATTTAAAATATATTTAAATACTTTTAATAAAAAATAATTACTAAGTATAATAAAGTAAAAAAAAAACTAATAAATTTTAGCTAATATTAATAAAACTTAAAATACTAATATTTTTATTTTTAAAACTTTATTAGTAAAGCTTTTAAAAGTATAATTATAATTAATAAAGTATTATTATTATTTTATAATAAAAATATTTTAGTATATTTTTAGCTTATTTAAAAAAAACTTATATATATAAGTATTTTTTATCTTTTAATTTTATAAAAAAATTTAAAATTAATTTTATTAATATTCATTTTTTTTTTCTTTTTTAAAGCTTTAAAATAATATTATAATAAAAGCTATAGCTAAAATAATATAAATGATTTTATTACTATTATAACTTAAAATAATTAAAGACCTATAGTAAATAATAAAATAAATACTATAAATTATTATTTATTATAAAATTAATATTATTGCTATATAAAGCATAAAAAAATTTATAATATATTTTATATTATTACTATATATTTATAGCATTTTTAAACTATTTTAAAAATTATATAATATAAATACTAGTTATTAAAATATAGTAAACTTAAACTAATTATATTGCTAGTTATATTATAAAAAAAGCGCTAGCAAATAATATTATATTAGCTAATATAAAATATATTTTTATTATTTTATTAACTAATACTAAAAACTACTTTATTAATAATATTTTAACTTAATTATAAATTTTGATTTATTTATTTAAACTAGTTATATAAAAAACTTAATAAAATAAATAACTATATTTAATAAATTAAAAACTATTTTTATAATATTATTTAAAAAAGTATTTAAAATATACTTAAAATAAACATTTTAAAAAAGCAAATTATAATATCAGGTTTATTTATTTTAATACCTTTTTTATAATTAGTACTTTATAATTAAAACTTATAATTTTATTAATAAAAAGCAAACTAAAATAAAAACTATTAATAATATTTAGCTTTTTAAATAAAGAAAAAGCGCTAAAAAACCTAAAGTTAATATTATTATAAGTAATACTTTTTTATTATATATTAAAATGTAAATTAAATAAAAAAAGCTAATTAAATAATATATATATTAAAAAATGCTAAAGTAATTATATTTTTTTAGCCTTTTTATATATTAAGTTTAATTTATTTTATAAAGTAAAAAAAGCCTTATATTTTTTTTATATACTATAAATATAATACTAAATAAACGGTAATATTAATATAGGTATTTAAATATAGTTTGCAAAAAAAAAAGCAAAAATAGTAAAAATAGTAAGCTAAAGCTAAAACACTGCCTATAAAAGGTGCTATTACAAGATTTAAAGTAAAAAAGTTATACTAAAACTTTAACAAAAGCTATATATACTTAAGTTTAATAAAAGTAAATAAAGAAGTTAAAAATTCTATATAGCAAAAGGCTTATTTGTTTTTTTTACTAATTATACTAACTATACTAACTACTTTAATTACTTTAACTAATTTATAATTAAAAATAATACTAATAAATAATTTAGCTTTTAAAAAAGCAATTATATAACTATTAAAAGTAGTAAAAATAAAAAATATTTTTATTACCGATTTAATAAACTTATAAAAGATCTATTTTTTAAAAATATATTATTTAGCTTATTTAAAAAATAAACTTTAAAAGAAAGAAAAAATAGCTAAGCTATTATAAATTATATAAATAAATTTTAAAAAGCTTAAAGCTTATAGCTACAATATTTATTATTTATATAAAAACAATATAGCTAATAAATATATAAAAGCTTTATTAATTATATAAAAGCTATTATAAAGCTTTATATAATAATATAGCTATTAAAAAACTTAGTAATAAGTAATAGATATAGCAAAAGCAAAAAATAAAAGGTAAAGCTTATATTAACTTGCTTAAAATAGGTAGCTTAGCAGTAGAATTAAGAATTAGCAATAGAATTAGGAATTAGTAGTAGCAAATTAGCAAATTAGCAAAAAGTAGCTAAAACCATATTACTAAAATAAAATATAGTATTTAAGTCTTCTTAAATATAGTAAATAAGCTAAAACCTTTAGCTTTTTTATATAAAAAATATTTAATATTTAATATTATATCTTAATATTTTTATTTTATTAATAAATATTAAATTTTTAATATATTAAATCTATTTTATTTTATAAAGCAAAAAAAAGCTTTATAGTTTTTTTTATATACTATAAATATAATATTAAATAAATAGTAATATTAATATAGTTATTTAAATATAGTTTAAAAAAGTAAAAATAATAAAAATATTAAACTAAAGCTAAAATATTACTTATAAAAAGTATTAGTATAAAGTTTTAATAAAAGCTATATATATTTAAACTTATTAAAAATTAAACTTATATAGCAAAACGCTTAGTTAATTTTTTTATTTATTAATTATATTAATTATATTAATTATGTTATATTAGCGGCATTAGTTATATATAATACTTCTTGCGTAGTATTAGTAGCTTACTTATTTAAGCGGTATTTATATATAGAATTTTTCTATAAAAGGAAAATTCTATATATAAAAGGAAAATTCTATATATAAAAGGAAAATTCTATATATAAAAGCTTTGCTTTTATATTTAAATAAAAAATAGATTAATATATAAAGTATTTATTTTATTCATTTGTTTATATATAATATTGTACTTTTAGTTACTTAATACTAATTAGTATTTTTAGCTAAAGAATATAAATTAGTAAAAGTAAAAACAGAATTTTAACCTAGTTATATAAGGCTATATATTCTATATTCTATTTTAGTTTTTCTAACAATAAATTAATAAAAAAAAGAGATTAATTACTTTTTTATACCTTGGCTTAGCCTTTATATAATAATTTAATTAATAGTGCGTAATTATGCTACCTTAATAACTATTATATAAATTATATAAAAGTTTGCTTTATAATTACTTTTTCTTTTCTTTTTTTATCTTTTTTTATATTTATAACTATGTTAAACAATAATAAATTATATAACGGTTATTAAAAGTAATTATACAAAGACGCTAAACCTTTTAAAAAATAGCTGCTAATTTCTTTAAATAACATTTTATATAAGTTTATAGCTAAAAGAATTGCTAAATATACTAGCTTTACCTTAGCTACTATATAAAGTAAAATTAATCTTTTAGTATATAATAATATTTTATAAAACTTAGGCATAATAACTTAAAAATAAATTAATATATAGGCTGTATATTTATATACTAAGTATAAATAAACTTTATATAAGCTTAAAGATTTTTAAAAAAAAGTTAGCAAAAAATTTCAAGCTAGTTAATTAATAAGTAGTCCTTAAAAGTAAGATATTATATTAAATATAAAGATAAAAAGAAGAGAAATCTCCTACTACTAAAATCTAAAATTTTACCTAAGTATACGCAGTATACCAATCCTATAGGCCAGGTATTAATAGCTAATACTAATAGCTATAGCGTTAGTATATACCTTTTAGGTATATACCTTTTTAGTATAACTGTATTATATACCGGCTATACAAAATATTATTGCTATTTTTAGCAATTAATTACTGCTTTTTTTAAGCCTTTTTTTCTTTTTTTTAGGAACTTTCTTATTTTTTTTCTTTTTTTCTGTATTTAATACCGGAGCTTCCTTAAGTGTTTTTTAAGGCCGTTTTTACTTCTGAGAAAAAATAGCCGCTAGAAAGAAAATATTAAGTTATAGCCTATAGTAGTCCTAATACTTTTTAATTAACTTACCGTTATAGCAAAGTTGCTATTTAAACTTTTATTTATTAAATTTATATTTTTATCTATTTTATTTAATAAAGTAATTAAACCTAGTTTTTTTCTAATTAAGCTAATAATTAAAAATAATTTTAACTTTATATACCTTTTTTTCTTTTATATTAGAATTTTTTTGTTCTGCTTTTATAAGATCTAGTAGTAATACTTGCTAAGCAAAAAAGTTTTTGCTTTTAAAAATAAATTATAAATATTTTATTAATATAATAAAATAAATTATAAAATCTAAAAAAAAGTTAAGTTTATAAAATAACTTACTTATCTTTTATTTTATAGTTTAAAGGCTTAACTATTGTTATAAATACTTATAAAAAAGCTTTTTTAAAAAATAGTATTTTTATATAAACGTAAGTATATTTAGTTATTTAAACTAAATTTAAAAGCGTAATACTTAGTATTATATTATTTTTTAGCGCTAGTATATATAAAATCTATTGCTAGCTATATATTCTTTTGCAAGTGCTTGCAAAAAAAGCATATATTTTTAAATTTTTATAAATTTTTAGCATTAGTAAGTATATTAAGTATACTTTATAGCTTAAAGCTAAAAAGCTATTTATATAGTATAAATTTAGTAGTACTAAAATATATAGCATTTAAGTTTTATTATAAAAAAGGTATAATATTTATTTAATTAGTTTTTAGTTTTATAAAATTATAAAATTATAAAGCTATTTTAATAGTTTAATTTTTATGTTTAAATAGTTTATTAGCTTAAAAGTATTATGCTATAATTATTAGTAGCTTAATTTTTAATAACTTTTATATCTTTTGCTAAAAAAAAGAAGTAAATTTCTAATCTTAATTAGAAATATTTTTTTTAAATATTTTTTAGTTATTTAGTAGTAGCTATTTAGTTAGTATAGTAGCTTACTTTTCTACAGTATATTTTTTATGCCTAAATATAAAAAAAGTGCGTTTTAAAGCAGAATATAAAGCAGTTATTATAAAATTATATATTTAAAAGTATAGCTTATTTCTGCTAAATTATTAAAATATTTTTTTAGCTTTAGTTTTAAGTAATACGAAAATAAAGTCGATTGTAATTATATATATAAGTAAAAAGTTTTTACTTATAAGTTAAATAAGTTACAAACTTTTAGTAAGCTTTTATTAATTAGTTTAGTTTAATTTATATATATTATAGTACTTAATATACTTTTTTATTAATTAGGTTTTATTTTTAATTGCGTATGATTTTAAGGCTTCTATTATTTTTTAAACTTTTTAGTAATGCTTTTTATTATATGTTATTTTAAATACCTTTTTAATTATGCTATAAGGTATATAAAGTTATTATATTTTATTATAGGTATTATAAATTAAATTATTTTTAGCAATATTGAAAAAATAGTTAGCCTTTAAAAAAGGCTAACATTTTTATTAAAATTTTTTAATTTAGCGTTTTTTAAATTATTAAAAATTTATAAATACTTAGTATTTTTTTAATAAACGTGTTAAAAGTTCTACAGTATAAAGTTTTTTATAACTGCTTTTAAAAAGGATATATGCTATATTATATTTCCTTTTTTTTAAATAGTATTAAAAGTAGCTACTTTTTCTAACTTTTTTAGTTTACTGTTAAGGTTTATTATATTTAATATGTTTTAAAGTTAGCTAAATATATTAGGTATATAATTTAACTATTTCAGCAAGTAGTATATATATAATTTATACTATAAAAAGTAAATAAAAGAATTAATTAGCTATTAGTTAGTTTAATTAGTAGCTAAGGTTTTTAAGGTAGTTTAATTAACTATTTTTTTATAGCAGAATAGTTAGTTAAAATAATAATAAGCTTTTTATTAAATTAAAGCATTATTTATAATTTCTTTAAAGCTTATATTAGGTAAGTTATTTCTAATTTAAAGAGTTTATAATAAGTTTTAGCATTTAATAAATATTTGCTAAAATATATAATTAGCTACATTTATATATAAAAAATAGTTTCTTTTAGCGTTTAATTATAATTAAGCTTAATATATCTTCTACTTAACTAGATTACCTAATTAAAATAGATTACTTTTACAACT
The DNA here is from genome assembly GCA_022578855.1 of Nemania serpens. NCBI lineage: Eukaryota > Fungi > Ascomycota > Sordariomycetes > Xylariales > Xylariaceae > Nemania > Nemania serpens. Next base: position 18,375 of record MU396872.1, on the reverse strand, counting down.
TTTGTATGTATATTTAAACAACCTTTATATTTTAATTAACAATTATACCTAAGTTGTATAAAAAAGCTAATATACTTTTTATACTTTAAGTACGCAAAAATAACCTATGTTTATTAATTTAATATGCTATAACTATTTATAATATTTTATTTACTACCTTTTAGCGCTATATAAAAAGTTTAAAAAAATAGTCTAATATATAACTACTAAAGTTCTAATTAACTAAAGCTAAAAAAAAATCAATTATATAATATATTATTAACCTTATTATGCAATTATTTTTTCTTTAATATAGTACTATTTAAAATATAGCTAACCAACTGTTTATATTATATAGAGTATAACTTATTAAAAAGAACTAGATTATAAACTTTATATAAAAATAATTAAAACTTTAAACGCGTTTTAATTAAAAAATTAACTATTAATACATTTTAAACAAAAATTTAATTAAATATTGCATTTAATTTATATTTATATAAAAAATAATAAATAAATACAAAATTTATAAAAAAAATATATATAATTTCGATAAAACCGGCTTTATAATAGGCAAAATTATGTCTAACTTTATTATAACTATATTTAATTGCATATAAAAGCTAAAATTTGCATAACTTAATAATTCAAAATAATTAATAGTTATTTAAGCAATTTTTTTATATAGCTATATTGTTCTTTTATATATTATTTTAGCAAAATATAACTACTTTTTTTTTTAGTATAAAAATATAAAATTATTTAGCAATTAAAAAGTTAATATAATAAAAAATAATTAAACAATAAATAAAAAAGGTTTAAATTAAATTAAATATTTTAATAAATATATAAAGCTTTATATAAAAAGAGCTTACTGCTTTTTAATTTTTAATAGCTATAAAAGCTACTACTTAATAAAATTTAAATTATATATATAAAATAACAAAATTATTACTTTTTATATACCTTTTTATTCTTTTTATTAGTTTTAATTACTTAATATTAGTTATTTTAGTTTTTTAAAACGTTTATATAAAAAGTAAATTATATATTTAATATAGTTATATATTATATATATTATAAAAAAGGATTTTTTAACTATATTTTTTTATGCTTTTATAAAAGCACTTATGCTTAAAAATATATAAAAAAAATTCTAAAAAGCAAATTTATTATTATACAACTTAAATTTTATTATTAATTAACTAAATTATTATTTAAAAATACTATAAGTTAAACTAATTACTTTTTTTTTATTTATTACCTACTTTTATATAACTATAAATATTTTACTTAAAGCAACATTTTTATTCTAATATATAAAGCAAAAAGTTATACAATATTAAAATAATTTGCTAATATTAATTATTAAAAATATTAACTAAATTATTTATATAATAACTAATATTATATATTAACTAGCGTTATTAAAAGAAAAAGTAGCTAATTTTTGCAAAATAAACTATATCTTTAGCAAACGTTATTATATAAAAAAAACTAAGTTATAAAACAAAAAATCTCTTATAATAAATAAAACAAAAGATTTATAAGCTTAAAAAAACGCTATTAAACAATAAAACTTTAACAAACATTAAAATATTAGTTATATAAAAAAAAAAAAAAACATATATATAATACTATAAACTTTATAGTAAGCCTAGCCATAATATATAAATATATTAAAACGAGGTAGAAAAAACTAGCTAATTAAAATCTAAGTAGTTTATATTAATTATATATATAGTTATTAAATTATTATAAATATATATACAAAGGTTATAAAAGTAATCTATTTTAATTAGGTAATCTGGTTAAATAGGAAATACATTAGTATAAAAGATTATAACGCTAAATTTTTTTTAAAAAGATTTATTAATTTAGAGAAATAAATTATACGTAAAGTTATAGTAATATAGGTTTGTTTTTTTATATATAGCGTTTTAAACGGCTGTAAATAAAGCCTTTTTAGCAAATATAAGCTTATAGTATATTAATTATATATATATTTTATGCTTGTTTAACTTTTCTATTTTTATATAGCTAGACTTTCTTTTTTTAGCTAACAGATTAGCTTTTTACTATTATAAAAGTTTAAATATTTTAGCATAATATAAAATTAGGTTGTAAAACTAGCTAAAGGCACCAATATATTATTTAAGAGCTTTTAATTAGCAAAAAAAAGCTAATTTGCAAAAAGCTATAATATAACTAGCTATATTAGCAAAGCTAAAAATATTTATATAAAACTTTAGCAAGTTTACTAAAAAATAGCCAATAAATAACTTAGTTAAAGATATTGCAATATTTTTTTTAAAAATAATTTAAAAATTAAATATAAGTACTTTTTATATTAATTAATAGTTTTAAAAAAAATTACAATATTATTAATAAAAGTTTTATAGTATTATTTATAGTTGCAAAAAAGATTATCTATATATTTTTATATATAGGCTAAACTATTTTAAAAGCTTATAATAGCTATATAATACCGTTTTATTTTTTGCAAACTAATTACTATAAATTAGTCGCAGTAGTTAGAGTATATAAAGAATTAATAAAAAAAAGCTGTTGCATTTATAACCATTATATAGTACTTGCCTTATAAAAAGAAAATTACTTTAGCCTATAATAGTAAGAAATAGTTATTTAGTATAACTACCTTGTTAAGTTTTTATAAGTTAATTACTATATATTCTTTTTAAACTATTTTATTTAGAAGTTCATTTTTATTAAGTATGGCTTACTAAGCAATAAAAATAAAATATATAAAAAAGTAGATTTATTTACCTAGTTTATATAGCTTTAATTATATAAACTATTATAATATTTGTTTAGTATATCTATATTTTTTTAACTTAAAAAATAAAATTAATTCTTTATTTTAACGTTTTAGTTTTACTAGCTTTTAATAAGAAAAACCTTTAGTTGCTTTTTTGTTAAAATATTTATAGTACCTTTGTTTTTTTAAATATTAAAGGCTTTTATAATTTTTTAAAACTTTTTAGCAATAAAGGCTTTTTTAAAGTATATATAAACGCTTGCTTTAGTTATAATTTTAGGTAAGTTAATAGGTTGTTTAATCCTAATTATAAAATATACTTTAGAAATTTTAAAATAAAAGATTATAAAATTTAAAGCAGGTTTTAAATTCCTATTGCTAGAGTTAATTATTAAGCTTATAGTATTAGTAAATAAAATATTTAAAATAAATATAGCGGGTTATAAGATTGTAAAATTGGCGATTTTATCAAATATTATAGCATTTTTAGGTAGTATAATCTTTATAATAATAGCTATAGTTACAAGATCTAATTTAATCTCTACTTTTAAATAAATAGGTATTATAAAAATAGAAAATACTTTTTTGCTTATACTTACTTTTATAAAGGTCTAAATTAAAAAGGTTAATAATATACCTATTATTATACTTATAGTAGCTGCTGCTACAAACGCTAAAGCGCTAAAAGCACCTTTAAAAAAATAGTATAATAATTAATTGTTTTATTTTTATAAATATAACTAAGCTTAGTCCTTTTAAAAATAGTAAAACGTTTATTTAATATATTAACTACTAGTATAACATATAGCATTTATATATTAACTAAAGTATTTATAGTAGCTAGAATTTCTTTTATTATATAAAAATAAAAGTTATAGTTAGTAAATAAAGCTTTATATTCTATTGCTATATAGGCAAACTTTTTGTTTTTTAAGCTAATAGTTTTTTAGTTAGTAACTTTTTTTATATATTTATACGTTTTTAAAGTAATTTTAAAGTTTATACTAAAGTTATTTATTTTAAAAAAAGTAATAGTATATATAAAGTAATAGATGTTAGCTTAATATAGTAAAAAGAAGTTATTTCTAAAAAAAAGTTTAGTGCTAAGTTTTTAACTATTTAATTTTGCTTTTTAAATCGTTATATTTTTAATTTACTTTTGTTATTAATATTTTTATAGTAAAATTAAAAAGTTGTATACTTTATAAGCTTTATACTACTAGGTCTTAATTTTTTAGCTTTATTAGTCTGCTTTTTAATAGTATGCTTTAATATATTTAAAAATTAGTATTTAATATAAGTTGCTTTTGTTTCTAAGTTAGCATATATTTTAATATTCTTGCCGTTTTTAATAGCTTATATAAGGAAGCAAAAGTATATTATATATAAGTAATAAGCAGGCTTAATAAGGTTATATATTAGTGCGTTTAAAACTTCGACTTTATTGTTTTAAGTTATATATACAAAGTATACGTTATTGCAGGCTTTTTTTTCCTACGTTAGGTTATTTTAAACTAGTTAATAGTTTAAGACAATATTTTTACGTTATATTATACCTAGCTTTACGTTAATATAGTGCTTAAAATGTTTAAATAATTAGTTATATAAAGCAAGCAATATATTATAGTATTTATAGGTTTGTTACTTTAAATTAAAAGGCAAGGTACTTTTAATTTTCTTAAGCTTAACGGCTAGCTAATATTTATATAAATGCTTTTTTTTAGCTTTAAAAAATTAAAACTTAATATAGCATTTATAGCAAGTAAGCTTAAAGTTAAACTAATATAACATTTTTAAAACTAAATTCTTTTTATTACTTAATAAGTAATAGTTAGTTAAATATTTGTTAAATTAAGCTATAAAGTATACTTTTTAACTCTAATAGTTATTTCTATTGTTATAGCTAAAGCTTTAATTGCAGTTATAGCTACTTTTTCTGCGTTTATTGTTTAACTATTAGTATTTGCTATTACGGTATTACTTATAGTTATTATATCTGCTGCCGTTTTTTTCGTTTTACTTATTATTATAGCTGTTTTACTTATTATATTAGTAAAACTTATAGCTATTATTATATCTATTATAGCTGTTATAATATAAATATAAAAGCTATTATAACAAGGTTTATAGTTATATAAGCTATATTAGTTTTAGCTATTGTTTTTATATTAGCTATTGCTATATTACTTATTGCTATAGCAGTTATAAAAGCAATTATGTGAATTTTTTTATAAGTTATAGTTTTAGTAGGGATTATATATAAAAAAGAAGCATAAATTGCCATTTTTAGCGTTAGTAAAGCTAATATAAAGTAATTTTAGGTATAATAATTTGCTTTTGCAGCTAATAACTTCTTTAGTAAAATTTTATATATTTTTTTGCACTTTTTTTATCTTAAGTATATACTTTTTTAAAATAATATTATGCAATAGTAGCTTAAGGAATTGCTTTAGCTTTAGCTTTATGCTGTTTTTAATTTAGGTTATAATGCCGCGCTAATTACTATTATTTTTACTAAATATACCTATAGTTTAAGTATATTAAATCTTTTTTTATATAAATTATAGTAAGATATACTTGTTATAATAAATATTATATAAAGTAAGCTTATTTTTTTTAAATTTTTTAGTAGTAATACTAAAGTTTATAGCAAATCGTTCTTTTATAGCTTTATTAATAGTGCTTAATTTACTTCTGCAAAAACGTATGCAAATTATTAAGCTAATTTTATTATTTTACTATAGAATAGCTAATTTAGTAAATAGTATTTAGAATAGTAATAGGATTTATTGTTTATAATTATACTATATTTTTTTATTTTCGAAAAATAAATTAATTTAATTTATAAAGAAATATACGTTTATAAAAATAATGTTTTTTTTTTTAGTAATTATGCTTAAGTTTTCTAAGTTATTATAAGTAAAGTTAAAAGTACTAATTTTTTTGCAATATAGTTTAGTACTATTAATTAAAAAGTTAGTACTATATATGCTAGAGGTACTAAACTAATTATTTATACTAGGTTAGTTATATAGTTTTTATAGTTTATAGGGACAGAAATTCTATAGTTTTTAGAAATTAGGGTTATTATTTAAATTGTTTAAGTTATTGTTTGATAAAGAATTCTAGTCTATTTATTTTTAATATCTTGCTATACTAAAACTTAAACAGTTTATACTAGTAAGTATAAACTAATTAAATAGTCTAGCTTTAGCTTTTTTAAATTAGTTTATAAGATTAATAATCTTTTTTTGTTTTTTTTAGGCATGTTTTAAATCTTATTTGTACTTGCTTTTTCTATTTATTTTATTTAAAAAATAAATAACGTTATTTAACTTGTTGCCTTAATTGTTAAGCTGTTTATTTATAGTAAAATATTTATTATTAAAGTTTTATAAAGCTAGCTTCTGCTTTTAAGCTTGTTAATAAAGAAATTCTAATAACAACTTATTAATACTTAATTTTTCGATTAGTAAAAAGCTATTTATAAAGTCGGCGCTTATTATTTTTAAGGTTTGTTATATTAAAAAGCTAGCTTTAAACCATAATTAAGTACTTTGCGCTAGTAGTAATATAAGTATCTTTATAAAGTTATTAAAAAGTATATAGTTTAGTATTTCTATTATTTTGCTAGCAAAAGCAGTTTGGTATAATAAGTAATAAAATAAAAAATAATAAAAGTTTTAACTAAAATAGCTACAGACTAAAAACTCTATTCTAACTATAAAAGCTGCAGACTAAAAAGGTAAATATAGTGCTTTAAGCTAAAGCTTATAAGCTAATAATAAGTATTTGCAATATTTGCGCTATTTTTAGCTAAAATATAGAAGTATTATATTAAATTTACGCTTATTTATTCGTTTTAGCTAAGCTAGAACTAGGCTTAAGTTTAAGACTTAACAGAAGTATAAAAGTAAATACTTGTCTTAATATATATAGTATGTTAATCCAGCCTATATTAAATAGTAGGTGCCAGCTTAGCTATAATACTATAATGCAAATATATATGCATTAGTATACTAGGCAACTAAAAATAGCTTCTTATTCTTAAAAAAAAGATATTAAAAATAGTTTTGTTTAATTTTTGCAATAAAATATAAATAAGTAGCACTACTTTAATAAGTAGTCCTTAGAGATAAGATATTATATTAAATATAAAGATAGAAAAAAAAGAAACCTTTTACTACTAAAACCTAAAATTTTACCTAAGTATACGCAGTATATTAATCCTATAAGCTAGGTGCTAACGGCTAATACTAATAGCTATAGCGTTAGTATATACCTTCTAAGTATATACCTTTTTAGTACGACTATATCATTAGTATTAAAAAACTATAGCAAATTAATATAAAAATTATTAAAAAGATTTATAATATACTTTATATAAAAAGCATTTTAAATATAAAACCTACTTTATATATAAAAAAGGACTACATTATATAGTTTTTAAAAAGTAGATATATTTTAGCATATAAATTTTAACTTTTTATATAAGTTTTTTAAACAATTTTAACTTTTTTTACTTTAAGCTAGCAACTTTTTAGTTAAAATAATAAAAATCTTTTTATATAATAAAATAGCTTAGCTATTCCTACTTTTATAACTAAGGTATAATTTTAAAATAACTTTTGTATATAAAATTAGTAAAAACTTATAACTTAAAATATTAAACTATTATATAATAATTAAATATTAAAAGCATACTTTAATAAAATAATCCTATTAATTAAATAATACTTATTTTTTGTATTAATGTATAACTATATTATATAAGCTAAAAGCATGCTATACTTTTAATATATAATAAAATATCTAGTTATATAATACCTTTTATAAACTTTTAAGCAACTAGTATTTTATATAACACTAAAAGTAAAAATACCTATCTTTAAGATTTAAATTTTCTTGTTATATAATATTTAAAATAAAACTATTCTATTAGCAAAGTACTAAATATTTCTAAAAACTTAGCAAAAAGAAAAAAACTATTCTAAAAAGCCGTATAACTTACTATATAATAAAGCCTAATAGTATATTAATTTTTGCTAAAAATTAGAAATTATAAAGGATTAGTTTTATACTATATTTTTAACCATTTTAATTAATTATGCAAAAAATTATTATATATACTATATTAGTTCTAATTATAAACTATAACTAATATTAGACTAATTAAACTAATATTACCTTTATATAAATATATAAATAAGAAAAAGACCTTTTTTTATATAAAGTATTAAAAGTTATAATTAATAAGGTATTAAAAGTATAAAAAGTACTTAAAGTAAAATATTTTTAAAAAATATACTTTAGTATAACTGTTGTATAAGTATGCAAAAGTATACTAAAATTTAAAATAGCACTTATTTTTTAAAAACTTATATATAAAAGCTTTTTTTTAAACCTTTAGTTGTATATTTAAGTTAAAGGCAACTTATTAAATAAATACTTTATATAAAAGGTAGAAAAAACTTATTATATAAACTAATGCTATAATTAAACTAACTAGTATACCGTATAATATAAAAACAATAAATACTATTTCTATAAAACGTAAAAACAGTATTTTAGCTAAAATTGCATAAGTATTTATCTTTAAAAGAATTTATATATAAATAAAAAGTACTTTATTTACTTTAAAAAAATATTAGTTAATAAACTATACTTTTTTAAAAAAGCCTATATAAAAAGTTAATACTTTAATATATACGAAATAATATTTAATATTAAGCTAATTTTGGCAGAGTTTTTTACTTATTTTACTAAGTATAAAAAATATTTAAACTTATACAAAAATAAAAAATAAAATTTTTTAATATATATAAAAAAAATATTACATAATATATTATAAATAATATATTTATATACTATATAATATAAAAGAATATTTAAGCATTAATAATAAATTAGCTTTTAAATTAATTTGTGCTAAATAATTAATACTATATAGAATACTAAGGCATTATTTAAAATATAAACGCTTTAAAATTCTTAACTATAAAAAAGCTATAAGTAAAAGCATATATATAAAAAAATTCTAATATAGAGATTAAATAAACGCTTAAAGCAGCTAAAGTAAGCTTTAATAAAAGTTATATAATAACTTTAATTAGTATAATCGAAATTAATAACAAGATTAATTATATAACCTTTTATATACTAAATACTTTTACTTTGTTTCTTTTTTTACTTAAAAATATAAACTGATAAAAAGCCTACTATAATAATATAAAAGATATTATTATATATTAAGTTTAATTTATTTTATAAAGCAAAAAAAGCCTTATATTCTCTTTTTGCATACTGTAAATATAATACTGGATAAACGGTAATATTAATATAGTTATTTAAATATAGTTTGCAAAAAAAAAAGAAAAAAAAAAGCAAAAACAGTAAAAATAGCAGGCTAAAGCTAAGGCGTCTACGTCGCCTATAAAAGGTGCTATCGCAAGATTTAAAGCAAAAAAGTCATACTAAAACTTTAACAGGAGCTGCATATACATAAAAGTAAATAAAGAAGTTAAAAATCCTATATAACAAAAAGCTTATCTTTTTTACTAACTACTCTAACTACTCTAACTAACTAATAATTAACTATAATGTATATATATAATTTAATACTTAAAGCGGCTATTTTATAGCTTTTAAAGCGTTTAAAAATAAATAATATTAATATTAACTATTTAATAGCTATTAAATATATATATTTATTTAATATATATTGTTTAACTTATTTATATAACTAATAACTAAATATTTATAAAATTAATAAACTATTATAAATTATATAAATAAATTTAATAAACTTTTAAAATAAAAATAGCTTTAAAGCTTATTTAAGCAAAAAAGGTATAGCTAACAAATATATAAAAGCTTTATTAATAGCTTAAAAGCTATTATAAAGCTTTATATAATAACGCAGCTATAGCTATTAAAAAATTTAGTAGTAGGTAATAGATATAGCAAGAGCAAAAGGCAAAAAGCAAAGCTAGAATAGGTAGCTTGGCGGCAGAATTAGGAATCGGCAACAGAATTAGAAATTAGCAGCAGCTAACAAATTAGCAAAAAGTAGCCAGAGATATATTACTAGAATAAAACACAGTATCTAAGTCTTCTTAAATATAATAAATAGGCTAAAGCTTAAATATTATTATATAAAAAAACAAAAGTACTATTTCTATCGTATATAAATAAAGTTACTTTTTTTTTAATATTAATTTATATAAAACAGCTAGCTATTTTATTAAAGTTAAGCTATAATGTTTATATAAACGTTTTAAGCACTTTTATATAAAAAGGTTATATAAAATGCTAATTTATATAAAATATAAAATTAAATAGTTAATTTTTAAAAAGATTTAAAAGTTCTATTATTATTATTAAATATATAATAAAGTACTATATTATTTTAAGTTTATAATTAAAAATAACTACAAATTTAACTATAAAGTAGTTATAAATATTATATAAATAAGAAATTAAAACATACTATATATAATTAATGCTACAATATTATTTTAAACAGCTACTTTTTAAAAATCTATATTTATATAAAATATTTAAAAAGTATTATGCAAATACTAAATTAATATTTACTAAAAACTTCTTAATAATATTATATATAACTTAGAAATAAACTTTTTATTAAACAAATTTTGAAATTATATAAAAATAATAAGTATATAATGCTGCAAAATGCTTATTAAAGTATACTAAGTAATTAAAAAAAATAAAACGAGTATATAAACTGCTAAAACATATATACAATATTTTCTAAAAAAGAATTAACGCATAAATAAATAATAAGTTAATTTTACAAATAGTAATTAAAGCGCTAAATAATATAGTAGAACTAAATAGTTTTATACTAACTTTTTTTATCTTTAAAGTATATTTATATATTAACAAAGACTTTTTTTTTTAGCTTTTATATAAAAGGTAGCAGCTATTTAAAAAGTAATAAAAATGTTATAAAAAAACTATATAAAAGTTAAAATTAATTATGCAATTAAGAAATAAAATAAACTATTTTTATATAAGGTATTTATACTTCTTTTTTAAAGCAAAGTTTTAGTATTAAAAAAAAAAAAAAAAAAAAAGCTTATATAAAATTAAAGCAATTTAAAAATTAAATATAATTGTTTTTTTAATTAATAAATTAATATGCTTTTATTATATATAAGTTAAACTATACTACTATATAAAAAATGCTTAAACTAAAAATGCAAAAAAATATAACATATAATTAGTATAACTAATAATTATATAAAAAAAATATAGCTAGCTAAAAAAAAAACCTATTATATATTTATTATATAAAGTTTAAATACTATAAACGTTTTTAACTATAAAAAAATAGTAAGCTTTTAAGCTAGCAATTAAGCTTTATATAAATAGAATTATTATAATCTTTAAAAAGCTATTTAAAAAGTTAGATATAATAAAAATTAATAAGCTTATTATATAAAGTATTTTTAAGTTTATTATTTATAACTTAAATATATATATAAAAAAAGTATATTTTTAAATTTTGCTTTATATAAGAAATAAAAAAAAACAATACTAAACTATATAAAAAGTTAAAGCTTATTATATAAAGGTATAATAATGCTAAAAAAAGCATAATTTTAACTTAATTATTAATAATTTAATAGATAAGCTAATAGCTAATTTTAGCTTTTAAACCTATTTTTATATAAGATTTTAAAATAATATATAAGCTTAAAAATATTACTTAAGCTTATATTTAATTAAAAAATAAATTATTATATAATATTTATACTTATTTACTCTTAAAGCTAAAAAATAAATACTTTTTAAGAATAATTCTATAAATTATATAACCTTTATATAGCCTAGCTAAATTTAAGCTATATTAGTTTAAAATATATTATTAATACTACTAAAAAAAATTAAAATATAAGTATTTATATATAATTTATACTTACTTATTATATATAATAACTTAAATATTTTTAAAATAACTAAGATATAAATAAATAATACTTTAAGCTTTATATAAAGCTAAAAAAACTTTATTTTTTAATTACTTAATTAAATTTAATAGTAAAAAGATTAGTTTATATAGTTAAAATATAATAATAATAAAAAAAGCTAAGCTAAAAATCTTGCTAAAGTTAACTTATATATAAAAAAGTTTATATAAGTTTATATTTTCTAATAAGCTTAAAAAGTATATATTAGCAGTATATATTAATTAGAAGCAGCTTATAATTTTGCTATTATAGCTTAAATTACTAAACTATAATTACATAATATTAAGGCACTAAATAAATAGATTAAATAGCAGCAAAATAACCTATTTAAAGAACTTTTTTTTTTTTTTTTTTTTTTTATTATATAAAGCTGTTTATTTTTACAGATAGCTTATTTATAAATAATATAAATATAATCTTTTAGCTTAAATTTATTACTATACTAGTAGTTAAAACTTATATAAAAAATATAACAAATTTAAACTTTAAAATTTAAAGCAATATTATATACTAAAGTTTAAGTAAGTATAAATATATTATATAAAGTATTCTAGCTAGCAAATTTTATAAAATAATAAGTAGTTTTAATAATGCTATTGCTTTTTATACAACTTTTTAAAAAGTTATAAAAGCATTAAATCTATTTTTAATAACTACTATTTTTTGCTTAAATTTAAAATTATTATATAATTGCTTAATTAAACTAAAAATAATACAAAAAAAGAAATTAATAATTAATATTATATCTTTTTAAAAGTTGTATAAAAAAAAGAAATTTCTAAAATATAATAAATTAATAGTAAAAATAACCCTGCAGATATATTTACTAAGCATGCTTTAAATTAAGCACTAAAAACTTTAGTTTTAACTAATAAACTATTTATATAAGTTAAAGCATTAGTTAAAAAATTATAAAAGGTATACTTATATATAAAAAAGATAGCTAAGTTAAAAGAAAGTAAATATTATATATAAGTAGTTAAAGGAACAGAAAAATACAAAAATATGAAAAATAACAAATTTCTTATTTATATTCTAAAAAGCTATAACGGATGATTATTCTTTTTCTTTTTTCTTTTATATATCAAAGTTTTTTTTTCTTTTTTTTTTCTCTTTTTTATAGCTTTTACTAGGAGTACTACGCTTTATATAAGCGCTAAATATATATATTATATACTTTTTTTAAAAGCTAGACATTTAATAGCATTTGGTAAATAATGCCTTAATATAGTAGTAGTAACTACCTTAGAGACCGTTAATATAAAATAAAAATATAATCTTTTAACTTTAAATAAAAATTGTCTAAAAGTACTTTTTTTAATAAATAATTTTTGCTTAAACGTTTAAAAGAACATTATTTGCTAATACTTAGAAAGAAATGTCAGTTAATAAAGTAGTAGCAACTGTTTTTTCTTTGTTTTATTATACAATAAAATATATTAGCTAAAAAATATATTAGAATTTATTTATATAATAATAAAAATAAGAAAATTTATATATATTTATATAAAGTAATTATATAAAAGCTTAGCAGGCCTAACTTTTAATAAAAAAGCTATATATTTTTAAACTATTTTTTATTTATATAAAGTTATAAAACTATAAAATACTACTTAGAAATAGTAGCAGAAAGTATAAATAAGCAGTAGTAGCAGTAAAATCAGCAGTAGCTATATTGCTACTATTGCTAATTCTTTAGAAATTATAATTAGTATAACTTATTAAGCAATAAAAAGAATTTTATATATAATAGTAATAGTAATAGTAGTAGTAATAGTATTACTGCTGCTATTGCTGCTACTATTATTGTTACTACTACTACATAATACTTATTATTCTAAAGTTAGTATAGCTTTAAAATAAAAATGAGGGTATATATATAATGTATATATATATATATATATATATATATGTATATATATATACGCGCAAGAAAAAAAAGAAAAAAAAGAAAAAAAAGAAAAAAAAGTATTAAAGCGACTAAATAAACAGACAATAGTTATATAAGCTTTTAAACTATTAATAAAAAAAGGTGCGCATAAAAGGTATATAAACTAGTTTTTTTTTCTTTTTTCTTTTTTTTACGTAATATAAACTTAGTACTATATATTATAGGTATAATAAATAAAACAGTAATTTAATATACTATTAAACGGTTTTATTTGTTATAGTTTTTTAATTTACAGTTTTTTATTATTTTAAAATAGTTGTACAAAAAGGTATTATAGCTAAAAGAGAAAAAAGCTAATGTTATAATAGCGGTATTAGTTATACGTAATACCTTTTACGCGGTATTAGTAGCTTACTTATTTAGGCAGTATTTATATGCAGAATCTTTTTACAAAAGGAAAATTCTATATATAAAAGCTTTGCTTTCATACTTAAATAAAAAATAAATTAATATATAAAGTATTTATCTTACCTATTTATTTATATATAATATTGTACCTTTAATTACTTAACAAATTATTTTAATTATTTTAATTATTTTAATTATTTAACTATTTTTTTTATTAAAAATAATTTAGCTTTTAAAAAAGTAATTATATAATTACTAAAAGTAGTAAAAATAAAATATACTTTTATTATTAACTTAATATACTTATAAAAAATCTACTTTTTAAAAATATATTATTTAGCTTATTTAAATAATAAACTTTTTTTAAAAAAATAGCTAAACTATTATAAATTATATTAATAAACTTTAAAAAGCTTTAACTTTAAAAATATAACCTTTTTTATTTATATAAAGATAATATAGCTAATAAATATATAAAAACTTTATTAATTATATAAAAGCTGCTATAAACCTTTATATAATAATATAGCTATTATATACTTAGTAATAAGTAATAAATATAGTAAAAAAAAAGTAAAGCTTATATTAACTTAATTAAAATAGGTAGCTTAGTAGTAAAATTAAGCATTAGTATTAAAGTTTAGAATTAGCAGCAATAAATTAGCTAAAAATAGCTTAAAATATATTACTAAAAAACATAATATTTATATTTCCTTAAATATAACAATAAGCTAAAGTTTTTAATTTTATAACTTATTTAGCTTATTTATTTTAAATAAAACCTATTATTAATAAAAATAATTAAATTAAATTATAAATTAATATTATTATAAAAGTTATAAAAGTTAATAACATATTAGTTTTATTATAATTAAAGTTTTTAATTAAAAGCTTAAGCTTTTATAAATACTTTTTATAAGCTTATAATATTAGTAAATATATTAGGTGTAATTAATAAGATATAAAAATTATAAAGCTTAATTAAATTTTATTATTACTTGTTTTATA
Source organism: Nemania serpens (assembly GCA_022578855.1). Classification (NCBI taxonomy): domain Eukaryota; kingdom Fungi; phylum Ascomycota; class Sordariomycetes; order Xylariales; family Xylariaceae; genus Nemania; species Nemania serpens. The sequence goes on along the minus strand of MU396872.1, from coordinate 3,314 downwards.
AAATAACTTTAGTATTATTTTATAAATATTTTAAATATATTTAGTTTTTGTTTTTTTATAATTATTATAACTTTATATAATATTAATGCATTTTTTACTTAACTAAGCTATTTATTTAACCAGACTATTTCTATAACTATATATATTTTATAGTATAAGTATTTATATACTTTTAACCTAACTTTACTAATAAAGATTAAAAAAATAAGAACTTTATACCGTTAAAACCGTTTTTTTATAAGGAATTTAAATCTTTTATTAGTTTTCTTATAGTCCTAAAAATAGGTCGTACATCCTTAAAAACATAAAAAACGCTAAAATATTTAGCGTACTTTTTTATTTCTTTAAATAACTTACGTAATAAATTAGCAATAATTATTAAAAAAGTACTATTAGATTTTAAATTAAGTAAAGATTTTAAATATACTAATTATTTAACTATAGCTTTAAAACTAGCTAAGTTATCTAGTTTTACTAATAAGTAGCTTTTTTATATATTTTCTAGTAAATAGTACGCTAAGTTAAAATAGCCTAGTTAATTAGGTAGCTTAGTTAAATAAAAAATATATTACTTACTTTTAATAAGTTTATTATTTAATTAGTTAAATAATTTAAAAACTTTTGCTTTATATAAAAACATTTATATAAAAACGTAAAATGAGCTATAGATTTTATTATAGCTAAAATAAAGGCTTTGGCTTATTTATTATATCTAGGAAGACTTAGATACTATATCTTATTTTGGTGATATATCTCTGGCTACCCTTTGCTGATTTGCTGCCGCTAATCCCTGATTTTGTCGCTAATTCCTGATTCTATCGCCGATCTCTAATTCTGCTGCCGAGCCACCTATTCCAAGCAAGTTAACATAAGCTTTACCTTTTGCTTTTTACTTTTGCTATATCTATTACCTATTACTAAGTTTTTTAATAGCTATATTATTATATAAAGCTTTATAATAGCTTTTAAACTATTAATAAAGCTTTTATATATTTATTAGTTATACTTTTTTTGCTTAAATAAGCTTTAAAATTATTTTTATTTTAAAAGTTTATTAAATTTATTTATATATTAAATTTAATTTATTTTATAAAGCAAAAAAATCCTTATACTCTCTTTTTGCATACTGTGAATATAATACTGAATAAACGGTAATATTAATACGGTTATTTAAATATAGTTTGCAAAAAAAAAAAAAAAAGCAAAAATAGTAAAAATAGCAGGCTAAAGCTAGGGCACCGCTTATAAAAGGTGCTATTACAAGGTTTAAAGCAAAAAAGTTATACCAAAAAAATTTATTTATATAATCTATAATAGTTTATTAATTTTTATAAATATTTAGTTATTAATTATATAAATAAGCTAAATAATATATATTAAGTAAATATATATATTTAATAGCTATTAAATAATTAATATTAATATTAGTTATTTTTAAACGCTTTAAAAGCTATAAAATAGCTGCTTTAAGTATTAAGTTATATATAAGCATTATAATTAATTGTTAGTATAAGTATTTAAATATAAGTAATTTAATATCTAAGTTATTTTTGGTAAAAAAAATAGTTAAAGTAGTTAAAGTAGTTAGAGTAGTTAAAGTAGTTAGTAAAAAAAATAGGCTTTTTGCTATATAAGATTTTGAACTTTTTTATCTACTTTTGCTTAAGTATATATAGCTTCTATTAAAGTTTTAGTATAACTTTTTTGCTTTAAATTTTATGATAGCACTTTTTATAAGCGGTACCTTAGCTTTAGCCTGCTATTTTTACTATTTTTGCTCTTTTTTTTTTTTTTTTGCAAACTATATTTAAATAACTATATTAATATTACCATTTATCCAGTATTATATTTATAGTATATAAAAAGAAAGTATAAAGCTTTTTTGCTTTATAAAATAAGTTATACTTAATATAGCTAAAATAAAATAATATTAAAATAAAATAAAAATAAATTAATAAAATTTAATATTAAAAACAAAGTATATTTATAATTTTATACTAACTATTATTTATAAAACAAACTTTTAAAAAATATTTTTAATAAAACGTTAACTTATAAAAAGTTAAACCTTATATTAAATAATTAACTTATATATTAAACCTAGTAAAAAGTACTAAAAGTAATACTATATTTAAGTTTAAATATAAAAATGTTAATTTAATGAAAAAGGCTTTATGAAAAGCTTTTTTTATATATAAAAACTTAAGGTTTCTATATTTAATTTATAGTAGGCCTTTTATTTAAGGTTTTTTATTTATTTATATTAGTATAAAAAAACCCTATTAATTTTAATGGTATAATATAAATAATAGTATATATAAGCAATAGTAAAAAGAAATTTTAACTTTTTAAAAGTGTTAATTTTTTTACTTTTAACTTTATAGTATAATTAATAATATAAAATCTTAATTCTTTAATTTCTAATTTTGCAAAAATATTTATAACTATATTATACTAGATTAGCATAATTAAATATAATATAATTAAGCATATTAATTATAAGTTAACCTTTCTTTTAATTTTAATATTTTTATAGCAATTTTTTTAAATTATATAATTATTATTTTAATTTTTACTAATTGTTTTTATAACTATAGCTTTTTTATTAAACTAAATAATTAAATATATTTTTCTAATAATTAAGTTAATACTTAATTATAAGTTTAATTTTAAAAAAGTTTCTTACTTTTTTTATATTAAGTTAATTGTTAAATATTAAACTAAGCGTAAATATATATTAGTAAAATAGATTTTTACTTTATTTTTTAGGTAATAAATAAGCAATAAATATAACTAAATAAATACTAAAAGTTTTAAATAGGTCGATTTAGGCTTTAGCTTATTTACTATGTTTAAGAAAACTTAGATATTATATCTTATTTTGGTAATATGTTTTTAGCTACTTTTTGCCGATTTGTTGCCGCTAATTTCTAATTTTGTTGCCGATTTCTGATTTTACTGCTAAGCCGCCTATTTTAGCCTTACTTTTTGCCTTTTACTCTTACTATATATATTACCTGCTACTAAGTTTTTTAATAGCTATATTATTATATAAAGCTTTATAATAGTTTTTAGATTATTAATAAAGTTTTTATATATTTATTAACTATATTTTTTCTATTTAAATAAGCTTTAAAGCTATTTTTATTTTAAAAGTTTATTAAATTTATTTATATAATTTATAATAGTTTATTAATTTTATAAATATTAAGTTATTAGTTATATAAATAAGCTAAATAATATATATTAAATAAATATATATATTTAATAGCTATTAAGTAGTTAATATTAATATTATTTATTTTTAAATGCTT
>MU396871.1:0-37770 GCA_022578855.1 Nemania serpens | reverse complement strand
TCGTTCGTTCAGTTACTAAAATTATAAACCCCACCCAACTCCTGATTCAAAAAATGGAGGTTCGTATCTATCTGTGCCGGTAATTCCACCTTCCATTTTTTTTTTTTTTTTTTTTTTTTTTGCCACACCGCTGTCTTGTAATACTAATTCCTGAATCTCTCTCTCCCTCTCCAATTCCCCCTCCCCGTTCACCGACACCATATTCTTGATCCAAACATGAGGACAGCGCCCTCGTAACTAAGAGACGGTTGGGTTGTCTGCCTTCTACTACAGATGGCTGAAAAGGCTTCTCTTCTAGGCAATATGAACGTCGCCATTTCTTTCCACCCTGGCGTGCTCCTCGTCGGCATCTGGGTGCTTGGCTGCATCGTCATCATCGTCCGCCGGCTTGTATTCAGCCCTCTCGCCCACGTCCCGGGTCTCAAACTGGCGGCGGCCACAATGTGGTACGAGTTCTACTACGATGTCGTCAAGAGAGGAAGTTACTTCCGCGAGATCGCGAGGATGCACGAGAAGTACGGGCCGGTAGTGCGCATCAGCCCCTCCGAGCTTCACGTCAACGACGCCGCCTTTTACCCCGTCCTCTACAGCGGTGTCGCCAAGAGACGAGACAAGTGGCCGTGGGCGGCGGCCATGTTCGGCAACAGTACGTCCGTCTTCTCGACAGTCCGACACGAGCACCACCGTGTTCGACGGGTGGCCCTCAATCCGCTCTTCTCACGCGCCGCCGTCCAGCAGCTCGAGCCCACCATTCAGGCCACCATGGAGCGACTACGCGGGCGAATCGACGAATTCACTGAGTCGGGCGGCGTAATGGACCTGGGACTCGCTTTCGCCGTCTTCGCGGCAGACGTCATATCAGCGCACTGCTTTGGAGACTCGTTCGGCCTGCTGCAGCACCCTGAATTTGCCCCCGACTGGGTTGAGACTGTGGCAGCCCCGTCCGAGTTGGGGCACTTGGTCAAGCAGTGCCCATGGCTTCTCCCGCTGCTTCGATGGCTTCCTCGCTCACTTGTCCGTATCGTTCTTCCGGCCGTTGACCGCCTATATACAATCCAGGAGGTGAGAAGCTGATTTATGATGCCCATCCCCGGACGCATTCTGATAAGCATTTTGATTCGTGCTTACATATATTAGTGGATGAGCACGCACGTCCAGAGCCTAATTGCGAAACGCGACCGCGATGTGGTCTCGCCTAGCATGACGACGTGCGTCTTTGATGCTCTTCTCCAGAGCAACCTCCCGGCCGCAGAGAAGACGGTTCAGCGGTTAAAAGGGGAGGGACAGACGCTCATCGGTGCTGGCACGCTGACCACGGCTAACGTCCTCAAGACTGTCGTTTTTCACACGCTCGATGACCCCACCAGACTCGAAGCCGTGGTCGCTGAGTTACAAGCCGAGTTTCCGGACCCCGGAGAGCGCGTCTCGCTTCGTCGGGCAGAGAGGCTACCACTATTGACCGCCTACATCACCGAGGGGTTTCGACTCGCATACGGCGTCACGCATCGCCTGCAGCTACTGTCAGACGAGCCGCTGTATTGCAACGGAGTTCTGATCCCCCCGAGGACCCCCGTCGGTATGACTTCCATCTTCATGCACGACAATCCCACCGTCTTCCCAGAGCCCAGAGAATTCCGGCCGGAGCGCTGGACCGGGCCACCCGAAACCCAACATCTTCTCAGACGCCACTTTGTGCCATTTAGCAAGGGGACGCGCATGTGCCTGGGAATGCATCTGGCCTGGGCAGAGATGTACATCGTACTCGGCACGATATTCCGGTCCTACGAGCTCTCGCTCGCTGGAACCAAAAGGGACGACGTTGAAATGGCTCATGACTTTTTTGATGCCGTCCCCAAGCTTGATTCCAAGGGATTGCGAGTCCGGGCACAAAAGAAGAGGAAGAAGACGTTATGAACTGTACTAATACGTCATGTACTGAGCTGTACTACATATACGCATCATCTTTTGCTGTCTGAAGTTGTGTTAATATTACTAATTAGCTCGGTAATAATAAATCAAGAGGACCAGAATGAAAGAACATAAATATTTTACTGATAAGAAATCCTATATTAGAGTTGCACGTTATTTAAACGCACCAAAACAACGGTGACTGCAGGCTATCTATATCATTGTTGCTTATATCACCGTTATGCCAGAACCACATACTCCTTCGGGCCTACCTACCCCCGACTGGCGGCAGCTGCTGCGATGGAACCGCCCACTTCCAGCACGGGTACCATCATGTATTCACCACCTGATCGAGAGGCAGGTGGTCGCGAGGCCCGCTAAGGTGGCCGTAGCTTGGTCCCACGGCCATCTGACGTACTCGGACCTGGACATGACGGCGTCGCGTCTGGCACTGGAGCTCGAGAGGTTGGGGGTCGGCCCCGAAGCCATCGTGCCGCTGTGCTCAGAGAAGTCGCCTTGGATGGTGGTGGCCATGGTGGCGGTCCTCAAGGCCGGGGCGGCGTTTGTGGCCCTGGACCCGGGGCAGCCGCCATCTCGCACCGCAGCCATGCTGGAGCAAGTGGGTGCCAGGGTCGTCATCGTCTCGCCAGCTCACCGGCACGTCTTTGAAGGTTTCGTCGAGGGGGGGATGGAGACGAAGATTATCACGCTTTCGGACAACAAAATGACGATGCCCAGCTCACCTGAGGCGGCGGGCTGGAAATCATCGTCTCTAGTCTGTCCCGACAACCCGGCGTACGTAATTTTCACCTCGGGCAGCACAGGGACACCGAAAGGCGTCGTCGTGGAGCACGGGTCATTCTGCTCAGGCCTGGCGCTACACGCGCCCGCGCAGTTCCTTGACGAGCAGTCCCGCGTCTTACAGTTCGCGGCGTATACGCACGACACATGCCTCGTGGAGACGCTGACGACGCTGTGCATGGGCGGCACCGTCTGCAGTCCCTCTGAAGGTGAGCGCACTGACGGGCTCGCCGACTTCATCAACAACCACGCTGTCAACTGGGCCGTCCTGACGCCGTCCTTTGTTGCGTCCATGGAGCCCCGCGAGGTGCCGACGTTGGACGTTGTGGTGCTGGCCGGGGAGCGCCTTTCCCAGTCCAACATCGACATCTGGGCCGAATCGACGCGCTTGCTCAGCGGATACGGCGTCAGCGAGTGCAGTGTCGTGACTACAATCAGCCGTCCCGCCAAGGTGGAACAGAGTCCCTCGAATATAGGCCTGCCCGCAGGCGGCGTCTGCTGGATCGTGGACCCCGAAAATGTCGAACGGCCCATGCCCATCGGTGCCGTAGGCGAGATCTTGATAGAAGGTCCAACAGTGGCGCGCGGCTATATTAAGAACCTGGAAGCTACTAAGCGGGTATTCATCGAGCCTCCCATGTGGTTGCGAGCTATCACGGAGCCGGAGTCGGGGCCGAACCAGAAGGCGCGACGTCGTCGTCTTCTCTATCGCACCGGCGATCTCGGGCGGCAAAATGACGACGGGACGCTAGAGTTTGTCTCTCGCATCGATTCACAGGTTAAGGTGGCGGGACGCAGGATAGAGTTGGGCGAAGTTGAGCACCATATTTCCACCCATCCGAGAGTCCGGCTCTGCATGGTGCTGTATCCGCGGGCGGGGGACCACGCCAACACTCTGATTGCCGTGCTAGAATTGCACCCCCAACCGTCGAAGCTGGACCAGGAGCAGGAGCAGGAGGCGGAGCAGGAGCAGCAGGAGGTCGGGGACGGGGATGGGGCTCTTGTAGAGAACCACTCGGATATACTGGGGATTTCAGTCCACGTCAGGGAAAGGGTGCCGGAATATATGCTTCCATCCTTCTGGTTCGTGGTGTCTGGCCGGCTTCCTCGTCTTCCGTCGGCCAAGCTAGACCGCCGTACGGTAGAGCGCGAGCTGGAATGTCGGAAATTGAAAAGAAACACAGATGATGAATTGAGCGACATTATTCCACAGGACAACGTGATAGCACAGCATATCGCGCGGGAAGTCGCATCGTTCGGATCGTTGCTCGAACATCAATCCACGCTGGATCCGGATAACGGTCCTCCTCGGGATACACCATTACGGCGGATGGGAATCGACTCCATTAAAGCCATCACGCTCATGAAGTCACTACACCGCCATTTCGGAATCAAGGTTCCCGTAGCAAGCTTACTGGACGAGCTCGCGAGCCCGACGTCTATCGCCGAGCAAATACTGCGCTCACGCAAGCTGGGACAAGGCGAGTATCTCCCGCCACACATAGATATGGTCGCCCATTTCAAGCGATTGAAGACATATCTAGACGCCAAGCTCTTACAGGCGCTGCCTCGGTCTTCTTCGTCACATGTGTGGTCGAAAGACTGGACCGTTTTGTTAACCGGAGCGGGCGGTTACCTTGGCCAGGAGATCCTACGACAGCTCCTCGCTGCCGGGCTTAAGGTGGTGGTACTCGTGCGCGCGTCTAGTGTCGAGGCAGGGCGGAAACGTCTTATTAACGGCGCGGCCCACTACTGGTGTCCGAGCTACGAAAAGCAGGTGGAAGTCTGGCTCGGTGACTTGTCCCGCGCGGACCTGGGTCTCACTCCCGAGTGCCTGGCGCGTCTGTCGGGTCATGGCGTAAACACAACAACAGACGACTGTATCCGCGCCGTCATACACAACGGGGCTCGTGTCCACTGGAGCGAGAGCGCCACGGCGTTGTGGCCCGTCAATGTTGATTCGACCGTTCGACTACTCAAGGCCGCGCTAGAATCGGTGCTGATCCGCAAATTCGTGTATGTGTCCGGCGGCGCCGCTGTCGAGGGGTCCGTGGAGGACCAGCTGATGATGGTGAGGGATGGATACAGCCAGACGAAACTGCTCGGACAGGCCCTGGTGCAGTATTGTGCCGGGGCGAGCAGGAAGAGGCAACTTGGCCTCGAATTGTCGGCTGTGAAGCCCGGCTTCATCATCGCTACACCAGATCGAGGAGTGGCCAATACGTCAGACTACTTGTGGCGGTTTCTCGCGTCGGCCGTTGAGCTGGGCGTGTATGACAGCAGCACGAAGGACGCGTGGGTTGCCGTGTCGACGCTGCCTATTGTTTCTGCTGCTATCGTCAGTCGAGTCCTGTCGTCACCGTCACCATCCTTGAGCCTGGAGACTCCCGAAGTCCCTAAACAAGGTCTTCGGGAGAAGGACTTGTGGGCCGCGGTCGGTGAAGTCGGCTTTGTCTTGCAACCTGTCGATCATGAAACCTGGATAGCACGGCTTCAAGGCGTGCTTGATGCGCGACGCGAGACTCACCTTCTGTGGCCGTTGCAAGGCATTTTAGAGCAGCAGGATTACCGTCTTGGACGAGATTTGAGCAAAAAATATGGTGTCTCGTCAACGGATTCCATGACTGAGTATATGCGGCGAGCGGTGGGTGAGAATTTCCGAATACTCGTAGCCATGGATTTCGTACAAGCTCCGCTAGGAGATAATAAAACCATTGGATTGTAAATAGAAAGTAGTTTCTGTTATCTCTTTCAATGATTAAGCATCTAAAAGTAGGAATTTAAATACGTAGAGTAGTATATAAAGTCTCGAGAGCCTACTAGGAAGATTGTACTTTCACGTCCACACCCTTCCTTATATGTCGAGTGTACGCAGACAAGTGAAAAACATAAGCAACATGGCCGAAGCTCGTCTTACTCTCTCTCGGGGTGGCGGCCAAGGTAAGTGTCGCATACGCTATAAACAACATGAATGAACGATGTCTGATTGAGCTTCTACTCGTAGGCAGCGTAACATGGCTGGCCACTATTTATAGAAATTCGCCTACTCCTGGGTCGTCCTGGTTCTCGGTTGACTTTTCGCTTAGGCGAATCACGCCCTACGATGAGACGTCCACCCTCGACGGCTCCGTTTTTTCCGACGACCACGTTCTACTTATCGATGACACTGCCGTGACGGCGCAGGCGCTCGGATCAACCAGCGCACTGCAGTTCCTTCACCGGTGTCTCGCCGCCACCGTTGGCTCCGAGGGCAGCAGACGTAGGGATTGCTGCTGGGCCAAGCTCATCATCCCGAATATTAGCGGGCAGGTGGTACGAGCCGATATTATCCCCATTCGGTTAAAGAATCAGGAATTGATTGACGATGTTGTTCCTTTTTGTCGTCCCCGGCAGTGGTACGACAACAGCCGTGTCGCAGCCGCAGATCGACCACCTCTCGACACGCTGTTCAAGGCAGCGGCTGCCGGGTTGACAGTGGTGCACCAGTCGGGCGCCGACGGCCTCGGATTATGCAATCTGATCGAAGCTGGGCTGGCGAACCGACTATCTATGCCCTGGCTGCTCAAGTCGCCCGTCGCCGCCGTACAGACGCTAGCTATCGTTGAGGGGGGGCACGTGCACCCCCGGAATGGCGGGCACTCGTCCCTGGTGTATACGGCATCTCAGGCGCTGGGCATAGACGTCGTCGTGTTGGACAACCCCGGACACTGGCTGGACGGGCCGGAATATGCCCACTGGCGTGCCGCCTTCGTGCCCGTAGAGCTCCCGGACAACGAACCCGACGACGGCCTTACCTCGCGCATCGTCACCGCCGTAAGGTCGTGTGGACGCCGCATCGACGGCATGATGACGCTCTGTGAGTGGTATAAGCCGCATGTTGCCCGGGCATGCCTGGAGTTAGGCCTACCCACCGAACCGCCGCGCGCCTACGAAATTGCTACCAACAAGTTTGAGACCAGCACGTTGGCCAACAACGGTGCCCTTCTGTGCTACTCTGTCGGCGATGCCAAGAAGGCCCTCTCACTTCCCGACGTCCAATGGCCTGTTATTGTTAAACCGTGTAGGGGGTGGAGCTCCGAGGGCGTGGTACGTGTCGATAGTCGCGAGGAGCTCGAGCAGGCATTCAAGCTGCTGGATACCAATCGCCACGGCACTGAGTTCATCATTGAGCCCTACTGTAATGGGCCCGAGGTGGACGTCAACATGGTTCTGTTGGATGGGGAAATCGCCTTCTTCGAAATCTGTGACGACTTTCCCAAGCCCGCAGACGGCCGGAAGGGCGAGAGCTTCCTCGAGCGCGAGAGCGTGTACCCGTCCCTCCTACCAACTGTCGAGACAGAGTTGCTTCGTGACTCCTGTCTCGACGCTCTCCGCAAAATGGGTTTCCAGAATGGCGTCTTCCATTGCGAGTACCGAGTGGCTGATTCCACCGTCAAGTATGGCCCCATAGATGGACTGGTTGACCTAGTCCCTCGCAACAAACCCGTTTCTATCGGTGACCGGAAGCCCCGAGCATGGTTGCATGAGGTCAACCCACGAGCCCCTGGCACGACGGTCTCCAAGGTGATCGAAACCACCTACGGAGTCGAGTACTGGGGTTTGTACCTCCTGACGCCGCTGCGCGACACGGCCCGCATCAGCGCACTGACGCGGCCTTTCCGGGACGGGGCGCAGTACAGCGCCGTTATGGTTTTTATCGGCAATGACTACGACATCACTCGCTACCAGGGCGTTTTCGACTCGGAAGACATCTGCGCCGACTTGCTCGCCCACCGCCCGCACCTAGCTAGCCATATCAGCAACTATGCGTGTTTTGTCAGGAGGGGCGAAAAAGTGCCTCATCCAAGCACAGGCGAGAATATGTTCATCGCCTACTTTAATGTTTTTTCCAGGAAATCGAGAGCTGAAGCGTTACGGTTAGCTGCCGAGGTGAGGACCGAGTTGCGCATCGTGTGGAAGTGAAATAGGAGGACTTGCTGGTGCTCATAGTGTAACATCATGGGTTATGTAATCAGGTCATCTGACTGGTTATGACCCCAGCTCCTAAGTACCTAGGTACTTAGCCAGAGAGTCACAATCCAGTCCGGATACCAAATCGAAGCTTTTCGTAGAGATCGTGACCCCAAATGCCAATACGATCTACGCATTCATTTCAGAAGGTCTTCTGGAGCCCGTACACGTAGAGTTTTTTTTTTTTTTTTTTTCTTTTCACGTTAAATGTAAATAGTATAATAACAATTGAGTTCTCTAAGGGCGCAAATATCTAGTAACCCTACGTTATATTTAAACTCGACTTATTTCCTCGATCCTAAGGCTCTGGCTTAAAATTTCAGCGTTATAATTATTAGGACTGAAAAGCAGCTCTTTCTTCCAATTTGTAACGTAACATGACGCCGACGACGCGGCTTCCGCCCCCAGTTGTTCTTGACACAACCCTGAGAGACCTATACAGCCTACAGGCGGATGGCGAACTGCGCATCTTCCTGGTTAGCGTTGTGCCCAGTGCCGAAGTCCAGCTGAAGTGCTGCATGCCCCTGGGCACCCGTTACATTTACCAGTCGCCGCTGTCTGGCCCCGAAAACACCAACTTTCTAGGTCGTATACACCTGCAGGTAGTAGCACAGCACTATGCCTTCGTGGCGGGGAAGATGGCAGTGTGTCTAATCGACATCGACGTCCACGATGCCAGCCCCTGCCCTAGCCCCGGTGCTTCCAGCTTTCTTCCACCCGGTCGAGAAGAGATCCGGCGCGTCTTTAGCCGCCTTGACCCAGATCAGCAACCCGATGTGCGCTTCGTCCCGGATCCGGCTAAGCTGGACTGTCCAGAAGGGTTCGTGGCCGCTATCGCAAGTCCGATGGACTGCTTCGCCCACCTCGCGCCCCTCGTCGACGCCGACGCGCACTACGACCTTCAGTCCAAACGGGCCTTAGCCATCTCGGGCATCCCTACCCCTTCGACTGAGGTTATCGACACCAAACTCCAACCAAGCCAAGCCGGCAACGCCAAACTGGTCGCTGCCGAGGTTGGCCGGATGGTGGGGTGCGTGGAAAGCCGGCAGCCCCCCTTTGTTCTCAAGATGCAACAGTCACTGGGCAGCCAAGGGACCATCGTAGTACGGAGCTCAAAAGACAGGGAGCACGCTCTAGACGTCCTCCGCGCGGAGCTCGGACGCGTGCTCCCGCTGCTGGACGAGACGAACCAGCACCTGCGGACGAGCACGGTATTAGTACAGGACACCGTCGCCGGTGACGCCGTCGCCCTATCTATATTTGTGACGCCCGACGGCCCACCCGTGTTTATATCGTGCTGCCGGCAGCTCCTGGACGCGCGGGACCAGTGGATCGGCGGCTACATCGCGTACGCGGACCAGGACCGTCTCCGACAAGAATACGCCGACATTTCCGAGGACGTAGCACGGTACAGCCGTCTCAAGGGCTACCGCGGCCCGCTAGGGGTCGACGTCATGACGGATGTGGAGGGGGGGAGACGCGTGGCCATTGACGTGAACCCGCGCGTGTCGGGCACAACGCCGCTGGGGGTTCTGAGAGGCCACTTCTCGGATCGCCGGGGTCTGCACCATGCCGCCGTGCTGTGCCCGCTCTTCCTGTCGTGCACACGCGACGAGTTTGAGGGGACTTTTAGGGAGGAATATCACGCCGGTAGCCTCATCATCACGGGCTGGTCGTACGACGCGCGCCAGGCGTATAGTACGGCGGCCGTGATTATGGCTGCTGAGACGGAGGAGAAGCTCAGGAACTTAACGGACCGTGTGAATGCATTCAAGCTTGATTGGTAGCGGTGCCATACCCCATACATGTGGATTATCTATTATACATACCTTGACAGATATACTGATGCGTGTAGCAGTACTAAATAGACTAAATATAATGTAAACTGGCCTGCTTTGTAAGGGCTCTCAATAAGGGACTGCGCAAGGCGTACGGGCGTTATTGAGTCACATTTCCAATTCTTTATAAAGGACCTTTGATGTGATTGGCTAAATTAGGTAAGTAGAAGGGATGGAAAGTCTACCTACCTAGCTATGACGAGCGGTTAGGCGTGGGATATTAGGGCCAGAACCAGTCAGGGGAAGATTAGATAACAGATAACGTAACATTACCTAGGTACTTACTTAAAAGTAGAGCCCGAAGAATTATGGTCTAACATTTGCAGCTGTGCCATGTCATGATACTTGCCACGCTTAGATAGTAATTCCTGGTGCGTACCTTGTTCTACCACCACACCCTGGTCCAAGACGTATATCATATCCGCCTTCTGGATAGTGCTAAGCCGGTGCGCTACCGCGATAGTCGTTCGACCCTGCGCTGCGAGATCTAGGGCCGCTTGAACCACCTTTTCTGACTCGGCATCTAGGGCACTGGTGGCTTCGTCGAGGAGTAGGACGCGTGGGTTGCGGATCAGAGCCCGCGCAATGGCGATGCGCTGCTTCTGGCCGCCTGAAAGCAGGCAGCCTTTGCTGCCGACCATGGTCTCGAGCCCGTCAGGGAGGGAAGCGACAAAATCGTGGATATTGCTCTGCTTGCAAGCTGCTACTACGTCGTCATCCGTTACGTCGTCGTTGCTGGGCGAACCGAAGAGGATGTTGTCTCGGATTGTGCCTTGATACAAGGTCGGCTCTTGGGACACGAGGGCTAGGAATGACCGGTACTCCTTGACAACGAAACGACGGATGTCGACGCCGTCTACGAAGACTCCACCTCGGTCCGAGTCGTAGAAGCGTAGCAGCAGCGATATCAACGTCGATTTGCCGGAGCCCGACGAGCCTACAAGGGCGATGAATTGGCCCGGCCTCACGGTAAGGCTGAGTCCCCGAAGCACGCTGGTGTCGGGGCGCGAGGGATATCGGAAATGACAGTCTCGGAACTCGATCAGGCCATCCATCGACTTGACCGGCTGACCATCGGACGACCATGCGTCGATGGTAGGTCGACGGTCAAAAAGAATCTGTAGGCTGCGGGCGGCCTCGCGGGCTTTCCCCATGTCCGCTGGTCATGCCGATGGGTTAGCTTATTATGTGGTTCCTTCGGGACAGGGAAGACAAGGCCGGACTTACGCGCAAAAGACAATATGGTGCCGGCAGACTGCGCACCAAAGATGATAGCACCATAACAAATATAAAACTGCAGTACGGTGTATTGGTGAGAGATGATGAGAGTGCCGCCATACCAGAATCCTAGTGCTGTGACCAAAAAGGTCAGTGACTGGGACAGAGCATACAGCATCGAGGACACCACCATAGGCCGCAGATTCCGCCGTCGTTGTCCGGCAAGTCCGTCCCTGTACTCGCCTAGCACATCCCTCTCGCGGGCCAGCGACGCGGTGAGGCGGATGGACGCCACGGCCTCGCACGCGGCCACGGCTGATTCCTTGTAAGCCGCCTTGGTCCGGGCGTTAAACCCCGCCAGCACCCAGAAGCGCAGGAAGCCGCAGAGTAGAAGCGCGGGTATGGTAGACGTCATGACGAGGGCGAGCTTCCACCCGACCCCCAGCGACAGTGCGATGCCAGCGACTAGTGTGGTGAGCGCGTTGAGCAGGGTGCCGAGCGTCATGCCGCCGAGGCCCGAGATGTCGGCCGCGTCGGAGGCCAAGAAGCCCGTCAGGTGGTGCGCGCTCGTCGAGTCGAAGTAGGCCACGTCCTGGTGCAGCATCCAGCGGAAGGCCTGGTCACGTACTCGGTGCGTGAGGCGCTCCGAGCCCAGCGCGAAGAGGGCCCCCTCGCCAACGAAGGCTATGAGCTGCACAGCCGCCAGCACTATGTACATGGCGGACCAGAAGTTGGCTTCGCGGGTGAGACGGTCGCCGTCTGCGGAGACGTGGAACCGGGTGAGCGCCACAATCAATTCGGCCAGGAAGACAGCAGAGGCGGGCGTGGCCGCGCCGCACAGTATGGAGCAGAATGTGCCGATTATCATCCAGTGCTGTTCTGGTCTATTCAGCTTGGTGACGGATTTAACCAGGGCCCATGTGGAATGGCGCGAGGAGGCCTCTGTGTCGTCGTTGGGAACCGGCTCGTTGGATTGGAAACTGGAACGGGCGCGGACGACCACGGTCTTCTTGGTTGTCTCAATCTCCATCTCCATCTCCATCTCCTCGTTTTCATGGATACAGGAAGACTCGGCTGCATCAGTGATTTCCTGTCTAGCAACGAGCTTAGCATATGCACCTCCCTTTGTGATCAGCTCGGCGTGCGTACCCAGCTCGACTATTCGTCCTTGGTCCATGACGACAATTTGATCTGCGGCCCTGACGGTGGATAAGCGATGAGCTATCACGATCGTGGTTCTTCCTCCGGATGCGGCCTGGAGCGCAGCCTGTACAACGGCCTCGCTCGCGACGTCTAGAGCCGACGTCGCCTCATCTAACAAGAGGATAGGGGCATCACCGACAACGGCGCGGGCGATGGCCACGCGTTGCTTCTGGCCCCCCGACAGAAGAACGCCCTGCTCGCCGACGCCCGTATCATAGCTCTCGGGCAGGCGGGAGATGAAGTCGTGCGCATTTGCCAGCTTGGCCGCCGCAACGACCCGTTCAAGTTTTTCCGTCTTGTCGGCCGTTTCAAGGTTGGTACCGATGAGACCATAGGCGATATTTTGGTAAATGGACGTGCGAAGGAGCGTGGGTTCCTGGCTCACCAGCGGCATCTGGCGGCGCAGCCACGACAGGTTTAGCTTTGTTATGTCGTGGCCATCGAGCAGCACCTCGCCAGCGACTGGCTCGTAGAATCGGTGCAGCAGATTAACGATTGTCGATTTTCCAGATCCACTCGCGCCGACTATGGCTGTTACCTTGCCGGCGGGGACGACGAGACTGACGTCGTCCATGACGGTCACGTCCGGGCGCGAGGGATAAACCATGCGCACGTTTCTCAGCTCGATCGTGCCCTGCATCTCCGCCGCCGACAGCTTTCTCCCCTCGGTCGACAGAGAATCCATAGGGGAGATGCGATCGATAATGTCGAAGATCTTGTGCGCTGCCGATACACCCCGCGTCAGGGCCTGGAAGTTGGATGACACATTTCCTACCGAGAAGGTGCCCGTCATCACGGCTAGCAAAATCGTCACAACGCCGGACAATCCCACCTCGCCGCTGCGCAGGAAGCGGGCGCCCTGCCAGAACGCCAAGCCGTACCCGAGATACATGACGAGAAACGTCAGCCCGTACATGACGCCTACGGTCGCCTGCATGCGGAAGCCGTACTTCTCGGCCTTGGCCAGATAAGCGTCGTACCGGTCGGCCAGCTTCTCCTGCGAGCCGAAGGCCACCGCGGTGCGGATAGAGCGGAACACCTCGTCGGCCAGCCCGCCCCCGACCGCGTAAAGGTCGAGCGACTTCATACTATACTTGACGACCCAGTGCGAGCCCACGGCCATGATGGAGATGATGGCCACCGCCACCGACGACATCACCAGGGTAAGCTTCCAGTACACGACGAAGCCGACAACGAAGGCGCTGACGAAAGTAGCGGCAGCGGCCACCATCAGCGCGAGCTTCTCGGAGATGCCCTCCTGTATAAGGTTGATGTCGTTGATGATGCGCGTCGTGATCTCGCCGACGCCGAGTCCATCGTAAAATCCAATGTTCTGCCGCAGACACGCCTCGAGGAACTCCTCTCGCACACGACAGCTGAGCCGTTCTCCCGTCCAGATGAAACCGGTGGTGGATACCGACACGAGGACGAACTCGGCAACGGCGAGGTAGACGAGGTACAACACGATATCAATGGTCTGGGCAGTCAGCTCGTCCGCACTCAGCGCACCCCCGTATGCGTCCTGGAAGATGCCCGCCGCTCTGCCGAAGATGACGGCCATGAGGGGCAGGGCAGCGCCTCCGCCTATGGCACATATCGTCGATACGGCAAGCACCGTGTGCTCCAACCCCGTCGCGTATCGGTATAAAGTCCATACCGACACTTGGACGGGGGCAATGTCGACTTGCCGACTCAGTACATCTGCGCCGCCGTTGTCAACCTTCTCCGACACCTTCTCCGGCATTCTGATAGTGGATAAGCTGTCGCTCTAGGGCAAAAGAAGCTTGAGCTCAGCTTTCATAGCGAGGGAGGGAGGGGAGAAGGGAGCTGTAAGGCCCGGGGACAAGATGGTTTGGGAGGGAGGGGTTCAAGTTTTGCAGATAGGTTATCGGCGAAAGGGGTTGTTGGTGTACCTATTCATATATATAGTGAAGTATAATTATAGGTACTGGCACGGCGCTAGGGCGATATAACACCCCATTCAACCCATGTTTTCAAGGACGTCTCGCGCAGTCGATGTTGCTCTCTCACGCTGAGGGCCTCTCTCACTAGTCCTCGTTCCAACCTGGATTCCTCCGTCTCGCATAGTGCTATGTTATCGCTATCGTGCTCGTCCTCGAAAACAAAGGTGCGTACCTCGGCGTTATCCCAGCTCGTCGCTGGTTATAGTTCAAGTATATAGCACGTTAGTTGCTAGTTTACGCCGTGTAGTGTGTGTTGTGTGCCTTTCGGGCCACGTTGGAGGCGCACTCACCGTGAGAATTGACAGCGTCCACCCAGTCGTCTGTGAGGAAATGCAAAAAGCAGCCATGGGAAACGACTAAAATGTTCTTCTCGGGTCTGCGCCTCAGCCACCTTCGCGCCCTCTTGCCTCTTTCGAGAAGCATTTCGACCGTGGGTGTCCATTTCCCTTGTTGCTTGCAGGAATGATATTATTACCGGGCTCAGCTCTACTTGTGTATGCTTCGAGTGTGACGGACCATGATCCATCTTGTGTACATATAATTGCTCAGGGGTCGGACACACAGATACCTTGACATGCCAGCCAGACTCCACCATGGCAAAGTCCACAGGAGCATGCGCAAACTGGGCCCGAATCTCGTCGAGCGGGCTGCCCGTATCGCAGGGAAGATGACTAGCTTCTTGCACCTCGGGCCATGCCACCACCCTCTGTATGCTGCCGCCGCTACCGTCCACCGCCGCCGGCATGCACGGGGGGGAAGCTAACAGGGCAAGGGCCGTCTGGATGGTGCGTCGTAAAGGGGACGCTAGGACGAGTTCTATTGTGCCTATCTTGTCCGCGCCGAGAAAGCTACACGCTAGGCTCCGCGCCTGATCTTCGCCCAGGGGGGTCAGTCCAGGGTCGGGCAGATGGTGGTTTGCATGGCTGAGGTTGTGAAGACCCTGGGCGTGCCGCACACTGTGGGGGTTTCGTTGATGCCAACCAACAAAATACCAAACCCTACGGTCAACCAGTTTTAACTCGGAATAGTCCCTATGGTCGAGCGTATCGGCCCCATTGCCTCCCGATATCATGTCACATATATATAAAAGTATGCAGAAAGAGAGGGCTGGTAGAGTAGGGCAGAGCAGTCAAACCGTCATGCAGTACAGCACAAAAACAGCACAAGATGCAATCGTTTAGCAAGTGGACCACTGCGGCCGAGGTTGCCCATGTGTACGGCACTGAAATATCGGGGAAAACCATCATCATCACGGGTGTAGGTCCAAACGGCCTGGGGGCCGCGCTGTGCGAGGCCATCGCGGCCCACGGCCCACGTCTCCTCATCCTGACTGGACGCGACGTCGAGAGAGTCCGGACAGTCGTCGAGACCGTATCGGCCAAGTACCCCGAAGTCCAAACCGCGGTGGTACGCATGGACCTGGCGTCGCGGGAATCAGTGAGAGAGGCCGCCGCAGAGATTGCCCGCCTCTCCGACCGCGTCCACGTCCTTGTCAACAACGCTGGCGTCATGTGTATCCCCAGTCGCACCCTCACCAGCGACGGCATCGAGACTCACCTCGCCGTCAACTACGTCGGGCCTTTCCTGCTCACCAGACTGATTGCCAAGCAGCTGGCCGCCGACCGAGGCCGTGTCGTCAATGTTTCCAGCAGCGCCCACGCCGTCAGCCCGTTCCGCTTCTCCGATGCACAATTCGATACAGACACAGACACGAGGCCTGAAGCTCTCCCGCTAGATCAATAACCCGTCCCCGAGGCCTGTGATCAGTTCGGAGTCCCGTGCGTCCCGGGCTATGGACCCCTGGTCGCATACGGGCAGTCCAAAACCGCCGCCATCTTACATGCCAAGGCCATAGCTAGTGGTGTAATGGGGAGCCAGATTCTAGCATACTCTGTTGATCCAGGCGGCAAGAACAACCACCTCCGTGTATCTATCTTCTGTGCCGCTAACAAGGTGGTATTATAGTCATCAGGACCAATCTGTGGCGACATATGCCACCCGACGAAGTACATCATATTCTAGAGTCGATACCAACTAAGAGCCCTGAGCAGGGTGCTGCCACCATCCTCGTGGCCGCATTCAGCCCTAATATACTCGGTGGGTGAGACGGGAGGGACGCGGAATCATCCTGAAGAATGGCTGCTGACCGGATTCTCACACCGTTAGAACATTCAGGGGCGTACTTGCAAGACTGTTCTGTCTCCTCGGCCGTAGCCCGACACGCAGATGATGCCAAGGTGGCTATGGATCTCTGGGGGTGGACGGAGCGTGTTATCGGCTTGGACAAAGACCCTAGGTAGCTGTTGATATAAGTGGGTGTCGCAGGCATACTCCGAGTCAAATACATATCTATAGCATATATACTTTGTAGACTTACATGTAGATATATAGGGCGCACACGAACACACACGCACACTAGAGGTAAGTATGATACTATATTAAAGGAGAAATCCTGAGCTTTTTAGACAACTAGGGGATCTAGCTTGTAAAACACTTTCTTTGCTGTCCTTCAAAGTACTCAAACTTTCATATAAAATAAATACCTTATATAGTGTTGAGCAGGTATATAGTGTTGAGCAGGTAATTAGTACGAGGGATAATGCCCCTTATGATAGCTTCTATGTATTAGACTTTATTACTTCCATAACATTATTACTCCTAATCACTACAATACCTATATTAAAATAATTGGTTTTAAGCTACTTTATAATTGTTATTTCTTTTCCTAGTTGAGGGAGTATCAGCAGGCTTGCTGAGTTGCTTGCAGGTGACTAGCTACCTGAACGGACGTAAATACTTTCTTGTAAATCCACGGAATAGCTTAGTTGCTGCCTTTTCTCTCTTCATCTTACGATTAATATAAAATCTGAACCTTAATTAGGAGCCTCGCCTTTAAAAAGGACGCTATATGCGACATGAACCAGAGGCTTACCACGCTTAAGATACAGGACGTCCTTGCAGCTTCGTTTATAGGGTCCTCTACAAGATGGATCCTCTGGTAGTTTCCGCGTCAATACAAGATGTTAAACCTTGAGGTACACGCGTGATATAGGTATACTTGTGTACCGCAAAAGCATACCTTAAGGGTCAGTGAGCAAATGAGACAGCGTTACCTCGGTACAATTTGCCAGGCCAACGCCCTCCTTCCAATTATCATCATGACGACCATCAACCTCAATCATCCTGACTGATCTCTTGCGCCCATCCGCCCATGATTCTAAGGCTCGGGCTCGGGCCATCTGTGTGCGTTGCTCATGCGAGACATACTCATCCTCGCGACAAATAGCTAAAACTGCCAACCTGCCCGTCGCCCAGAGCCCGTCGTAATGTGGATTCGCTGGGCTTTGCTCTTTCCAGACTGTCTCGTCGGGGCCAAACGCCGCCGAGATGAAGTCCTGACACGCTGGGGGTTCCGGATCCATGTCTCGCAATAGGGGTAGGTCATACAGACCGGCCACTCCCACGATGGCTTGCGGAGCCATGTGGCCAGCGGGACGAGCTTTGGTCGCGTTCCAAGCCAGGTATTGAAAGGCGAGAGTGGCGCCGCAAGAGTGGCCGACGAGAATATAGCGGTCGCCGAAGTAGAAACGGCGCTGCAGATATCCCATGGCGGAGGCGACGTCGTCCAGATGGTCGGGGTGTCTAGCCTGGCGGAAGGCGTGATCAGGGCTTGAAGGACTTGTGGGCAGGCGATCCCATGGGGAAAGACGATAGTCCAGAGATGCAATGCCTCCGATCGCCACTGAGAAGCCTGAGGACTGGATCCGTGCAATCGCTGCTTCGGCAAAAGACGTTGCTGTTATAGATACGTCATGCCAGGCCCCGCCATGGATAAGTCTTGAGAAGGTAATCAGCCATCATCGACCATCATGTCGGGAATCCCAAACCGTAGTCATACATACATAATCCAGTATTTCCCCCCTCTTGTTTCACCTCGTAGTTGTTCGCTCGGCAGCCAGAGATCAACGGATTGATAAGTGGATGCCTGAGTATCCTCTACGTAAGGAAGGGTTTGGACGGGTTGGAACATTGGCTGGATGGCGACGGTAGGAATCAGGGAAATGTAGTGATGGCAAAGATGGTTAGGCGGTCGGGGGATGAAAAAAAGATAAGATATATATAAATATAGATATTCTACGCAGTACTCAACTTAAATGGAATTGGTTCCATCGATAGAACGACAACGGCTATCGTCACATTACTACATGCGACGATGGATAGACACGCCACCACGGAAGATGCAGCTCCCACCTCAACGTGGGCCATTGCATCGAAATGGCTCGAGGGAACGACTCAATCCCAGCCATGGTGGTTACTGGTCGGCTCCCAACTAAGCATTCTAGCCCAAGAAGCTCAATACAGCGTCGATAGACAACTAGACATGTTGCTATTTCTCTACTCGCAGGTCCTACCGCGAGTCGGGCCGCTCTATTCGCCGGAGAAGAGCAGCGAGTGGTCACACCGCTGGGCGAGCCTGCTCACAGACGATGGCTCACCTTTTGAGTACAGTTGGAAATGGAATGGCAGCAGCACTGATACGCCCGAGATTCGGTATTGCATCGAGGCCATCGGGGCTCTCACTGGCACCCCGGACGATCCCTTCAATTTCCTCGAGACAGAGCGACTGCTGGCGGACGAGCTGGCGCCTCGATTGTCTCAGCCACCTCTGGACTTGACATGGCACCATCATCTCACCAAGGCCCTGGGCATCCAGGACCGCAAGCCGGTACCGACGAATCCCGAGGCACCACCTTCCAGCATGTTTGTTGCCTTCGAGCATGTGGCCAAGGGCACCGTGGTCAAGAACTATTACCTCCCGGCCAGCGACCCCGAGTCTGGAGGCGCGCCAACTTTTACCACTTTTGCCAACGCCACACGCGGGATTCTTGAGAACACCAACGCCCTGGACGCTGTCATGGACTACGTGACGAGTGACCCAGTGGGCTCGACAATGACCCCCGACATGCTGGCAATCGACTGTGTTGGTCCTGCCAAGTCGCGACTGAAGCTGTACGCCAGCAGCCCCAAATCGTCGTTTGCGTTCATCGCCTCCGTCATGACATTAGGTGGCCGAATCCCCAGCATGGACCGAGGCATCGAGGAGCTGCGGTCGCTTCTGACGTCAGTGCTCGGATTGGACGGCGAGGCGTTCTCATCCACAGATGAGCTGGTGGTCCGCAACCCCTTTGATCCCAGCCTCGCGCACGCCTTCGACCTGTACAGCAGAATGACATACTACTTTGACATCGCGCCCAACTCGGCCCTGCCCGACGTCAAGCTTTACATTCCCGTTATCCGCTACGCCCGGTCTGACGACGCCGTGGCTGCCGGATTGGCCGAGTACCTACGTGGCAGACAACGGGAACAGCATCATGAAGGCTTCGTGCGTGCATTGGCGAAGATCGGAGAGAGGCATGCCCAGGGGAGCGGACATCGGTTGCAAACGTATCTGGCCGTTGCTTTTCAGCGCGATGGGTCACTGGCAATTACTTCCTATCTCAACCCGGGCATATATCACACGAGCTTGAAGGCAGGGTACGGAAACAACAAGCAATAAATCGTGACACTCATGTATTTAGTAATTTTGTAGTTGGGTTTTGTAACTGCGGTGTGTACTTACTTAGCAATTATCGGAAAACTTTGGGAAGTTTATATCTATTACCCCTCAAACTCTATATTTGCTACGAGCCCTGCTATTTGTTAGAGTCTATTCAAGGCATCAGCTATAGCGTGCTTATACTACCTAGTATGTTGGACTGTGTGGCTTGCGTGTATCTTAACCTACTTGCATTGAGGCCCTGAAGGTCTCCTACAGGCTTGCCAGAGGTTCCAACAGGGGTTCAGGGGGTCTCCCCCTAGCAAGTAAATATAATACTGACCTATATGAACAGGGCTTTCATATAGACTTTACTTACTCACTCTTTCGAGCAAGCTTTCAATTCCAGCATGGGCCCCTGGGTAATACTGATCAGTGCATCCTCGATCTCGTACAGGCCCGATTGCCCTTCCTCCCCACTGACCTCGCCGGGTTCCAAATGCCGGGCCTCGCGAAACTCAAAGTGCCACAGCAGGGTGGCCAGGAGCATCTTCAAATTTCGCGTAGCCTGGTGCCGCCCGACGCACATACGATGGCCAGCGGAGAAGGGGAAGAAATTTGCCTTGGCCCGTCGGACCTCCTCCTCGGGCGTCTCGCCGACGATCCAGCGCTCCGGGCGGAATGTGAAGGGCTCCCGGTGGACGGTCTCATTGAAGCTGAGAGCGTAGAAGCAGGTGCCCACCGTCATCCCCGCGGGATACCAGCTGCCGTCGATGTCGATGCCCTCGTTGACGGTCACGCGTTCCAGCGGACTCGGGCTAACGGGCGGCGCCATGCGCATAGCCTCGAGGATGCAAGCCTCGAGATAGGCGCAGGAATGTAGCACCGGGCCCTGGCGGATGTCGTCGGCCGTGGCGAAGCGCTCCCGTACCTCGGCTACGGCGCGCTCGCGCGCACCCTGGTGCCGCGCCAGGTAGAACATGAAGCCCGAGATGGCGTTGGAGATGGTGTCGGACCCGGCAGCTAGAAGGAGGCTCGCGTCCGACTTGATCTCGTTGGTCGTGAGCTTTTGACCCGTCTCCTGGTCCACGGCAGTGAGGAGGTAATGAATGTAGTCTTTGCGCCTCTTCTCGTCGGCGAGGCCGGTCGCAATGGCATTTTCTTCGTCTGTGATACGCTCCTGGATCGCCGCCTCGCAGAAATCAAAGTAGTTCTTATTGTCGACGGCCGCCTGTCCACCGAATTGAGATAGAATAGGGTGCGCCAGTGCGTAATCAACCAGCTTCCTAAAGGGCAGGTGTCCAGCCTACCATACACACGACTCACGCATGTTAGCACGAGGCCCGGTGGGAAATATAAATAATGACAATAGCAATCGAGTCCATTTACGTACCCAGTAAGTATATCGAGCTCCGTTTCTCATCATCGGAATACCATGTCTGAACGTTGGCTCTGTTAGACATTTGAAGCTCCTGCCCAGCGACAAGTCGGCCATGACATCCACAGTCCACCAGATGGCCCAATCCGACATGTTGACCCTACCCCAGCCGGTGCCAATCTTCTTGTTCAGCTCGTCGAGCAGGATACGCGTGTAGCGCAGGTAGAACTCGCTCGCTTTGTCCATGGCCCTCTCGGTGAAGACCTGCAGGACGACACGGCGACGGAACGCGTGCTTCTCCTTGTCCACGATGGCGAAGAGACTGGGGGCCTCGACGGTGGCGTCCAAGGTCAGATGAAAATCCGACTTGACGACGTTGGCGTGTCTCGGACCGTAGATGACGCGGGCCGACGACCCCGTGCTGAAGGACACCATGTCCGGGGCGATGCGCACGACGGGCCCATAGCGCTTGTGCGCAGCCAGCAAGTCCAGATGGCGTTTCCCATGCGCGCACTGCCAGACAGTCGGCCAGATGGAGAGCTTCCACCAAAACGGGCCGGGGACTCGGGCGAGGGGATGGAAGAACAAACGGTAGATGGTAATGGAAATACACTCGAGTCTAATCAGCCAACGAACGCGAACATGGCAGCCATATAGCAGCCATATAAGAGCCCCCCGGCTGCAGGTAGGAGGAGCTAGAACTCACATATAAGAGAGCCGATGCGAGGACTGCTAGAGCCCAAGGCGGCGTGTTTGCCGGAATCCAAGCAAGGTCCATAAGGGGCGAGTGGGCGTAGCTCCAGCTATACGGCGCTGAGAGGGCATGAGAGTATTCGACCACATACTGAAGTGCATACTTATATACACACACATATATACATGAATGGTTGTTTGATCTACCATTACTAATAAGCTACAGCGGTGAAATTGGGTTTTTTTTTCATCCGAACAATATGTCACCAAGTGGGAAGCTGTCCAGGTCAGATATAATATCTTGTTCAATGTAAATACGAAGCAGGATAGGTACACTATATAAAATAGGGGGCTCGGTGGGCTAAGCACCCACTTATACCCGCCCCCAACCCAGCCTGCAACCTACATGGCCAATCACCTACTTACTTGAATATGTGCATATACAGGTTAACAGGTATTACGAAGGTATGTACCTACCTAAGTACCTACCCTTTTATCACCTTCGCTAAAAACGAAGGCATACAGTACAACAAGGAATCCTAAGCTCTACTCAAACTCAGGCATGCTCCGTAGACTTACCTCTTGGTGATGATTACGGACAACGAGAACAAACACCCCGGCGACTGTAGCGGGCGATTGCGATTTGACTCATGAGTACTTAAATCACCAAAGACTCCTGGCCACCGCCGACGACGACGACGACGATACGACGACGGGGACGGACGACAACGCGTCGGATGCATCGTCAGCGTGACCATGTCCAGCAGCAGGCTTGGCGCGTCGTACCGCAACGGCACCTACGGGAGGCAGGACAACGGCGGCGACGACTATGACCACGAGTATGACTCTCCTGCTGCCCCCCCGCAGTCGAGTGCTCGACGCTCGCCCTTCGAACCCGGCCATTTCCCCTCATCCGGCCCCTCGTCGACGTCGAGGCGTTTGCGCGCCAACGAAACCAACGCCGAGCGACAGATCACCCAGGTGCTCGAGCACATCCGGTCCGAGTGGCCCTCGATGATCCAGAACGACTGCATTCCCGTGTCCTTGGCCCTGCAGCTACTCGACAACAGTTCCGTCGGACGAGCGCACGAATACGATAACTTCAGGAAGACGCACCTGTACCTGCAGGACTCGCTGAAGGGCATTGTACACGAGCATCACCAGGGCTTCAACAGCTCCATCGGCACCTTCCACAAGATCCAGGGGAGCATACAGGCCTCGCAGAAGCGCGTGCGCGCGCTCAAGGAGTCACTGGCCGCCTCCAAGCACAGCCTGTGTACCTCCGACCCCGAACTCAAAAAGCTGTACAGGTCGTCACAGATGTATGACGAGGTACTACAGACCCTAAATGAGCTCGAGGACTTGCGTACTGTGCCCGATCAGCTCGAGGCCCGAATCTCAGAGAAGCGCTTCTTGACTGCCGTGGAGGTCCTGCAGAACGCGTTGCGCAAGCTGCGCAAGCTCGAACTCGATGATATCGGCGCGCTGTCCGACCTCCGAAGCTACCTAGCGAGCCAAGAGACGGCCCTCATGGATATCTTAGTGGAGGAACTGCACGAGCATCTCTATCTCAAGTCCCCTTATTGCCAGGAACGTTGGCAGAGCCTCGCAAAAAACCAGGGTGCCTACAACCAGAACTATGGCGACTCGGCGGCTATCACACCTTTTCATGTCGTGCTGGATACCTTAGATCTGGAGCACCCTGTCACGGAAGACCCTTCCAAGAACCCCGAAGCGGACACGTCCTGGTACATCGCTCTGCTTGCCGAGTCCCTCAACAAGCTTGGACGGCTAGAGGGCGCCGTGGACACGCTAACTCAGCGGCTTCCCGTCGAGCTCTTCTCCGTGGTGAACGAGACGATTAACGACGTGGATCAAAGACACCCGAGCTCACTGCGCGGGGGATCAACCAACAGCCAAGGCCTTCATATATACAGCAGCAGGGAAACTCAGATGCGGGCCGATGTCATTTACGACCTTTTATGGACCTTGTATGGAAAATTCGAAGCAATCGCTGAAGGACACCGCGTGTTTCATGAGACTGTCAAATCCCTTGCTCGGCGAGAGGGCGCCGGGAATAGCCCACAACTCTTAGGGAGCTTTAAGGAGCTATGGAACCTTTACCAGAACGAAATACGTTCGCTTCTTCATAACTACGTCACCACAGACGCGGACATCTACCAATCCGCTTCGTCTCTGAGAAACGGCACAGCTCCGAATGGGAACAAAGATACACAGAAGGAAAGCCTCTTCAAATTCTCGGAAACGGACCAGAAGTCTGTCGAAATGGCAGCTGAGTACGAGGCCCTAGATAGCATTATCCAGACCGCCGTACCGGGTCTTACCTCTAGCACCCGAAAGTCCCAGGCTTTAGGTAAGAAAACATCTTTAATTGGGAAGGACTCGCGAAAGAGCACACCAGGCGGTGGCCTCGACAGCAGGAATACACCCGGCTCCTATAAATCCTTAGTAGAGCCTAGCGTCTTCAACATGAGCCTCCTCTTGCCCCCAACCCTCATCTTTATTCAGAGACTGAAAGCCATTGTGCCTCCTGGTTCTGATCTAGCGGCCAGCGCACTGACGTCTTTCCTTGATAATTTCTTGGTCAACGTTTTTCAGCCACAGTTAGATGAGACACTCGGCAAACTTAGTGATAGTGTGCTCGGTGAAGTAGATTCATTTCAACAAGACCCAGACTGGCGTTTAGTAGGACGACGACCTGTTTTCAAAGGCGCCACTGCATTCTTCACCATCGTTACAGCATTTTGTCGTATGCTCGGCACCATTCCCCACGATCAGGCCCTAAGCGCGCTCATCCTATCACAAATGACACGCTATTACGAAAGATGTTTGGCCTGGTTTAAGTCCCTAGTTGCGAAGGCCCAAGACACAAATGCTGCATCGCAAGATCTGCGGTTCTCGGCGGAACTGGCAACTACAGAGGGTGAAATTCAAGACACAATTCAAAACCTTTGGACGTCAGATACTCTTGACCGTGAGCTGATAGAGAGGGAAGTTGGGCTGTTAATAATGCGCACCAACGAGCACCCTCTTGGGCCTAGCGACATAATTCAGGATCGAGATGTGATCTCGTCATTGTGCCTCCTCTACACCAGTATGAAGTGGCTATCGACCAAGGTTGTTAGCTTAAGGCATATCACTCGACACGATACGGATTCGTCACAGCCCACAATGCCAAAAGATCAAAATCGAAGATGGACTCTGCTGAATGATCCCAGCAAGGCCAATGGAGAGCGACAAGGCCCTGTGTACCTGCCTATGACGCAGGACACTGTTCAGTAAGCATTCATTGTTCTACCCTTTGCTAATCCAAGTATAACTAACTCGCCCGCCAAGGTCATTCGACCGGATTGTGTCATCCTACGAAGAATTGGCAGGGACTGTTCTTCTAACACTTCACACGGAGATACGCTGCCGTGTCATTCAGTCGTTGCGTGTGGCGCTGTCCCCCGAGACCGCACCATACGTTCTTGGTGATCGCGAGATTAAAGAGCCCGACCAACAGATACTATCTCTTAATACCGAGCTAATTGCCTACGACGAAACGGTGGTACGGTTTCTTCGTGATCGAGAGATCGCCTTCATACGGACCGGCCTCGGCCTACTCATTAATTCGTATCTCGTATCCAACGCACTATCTACACAGCCAATGAATATACGTGGCTGCGAGCGCATGCAACTGAACATACTCGTGCTTCAGCAAAACCTCAAGAACATTGAGGCGGACGTGGATCTCGCCAGGGCAGCCAAATACTACGAACTATTTGGAGAAGGCGCTGACGCGATCGTGGCGAAGGCGAAGCGGGACAAGGAGCGAGAAGCAGACGAGGGCTCTACTCCTGATGCAGTGAGATTCACATACGATGAGCTCAAGGCACTTGTCGAGCTGTGTTATAGTGTACAACTTGCCGACCCCGAGAGAGGCGTCAACGCGGCTGCGAAGAGGCAGATGGGGGAGAAGGTTTTGGCGCTCAGCGAGTATATGTGGCAAACATAAAGCTATAGAGCAAAGTACCCGGTAAACAACCCTATCAGCTTGACAGATGATCAGGTATCATACGTATATATATATATCTCTCTATATCTATACCCCCCGCGCCATTTTAATTACGCGAATAATGTTACCTTGCTCAACTACCTCTTGTCCATAGACGCTAGATCGAGGATCCAGAGATATGGAATATGCAAGAGATTTCGGGAATTCAGCAAGTTTTTTTTTTACGGCATTAGAGGGGGGTTATCAACATTATATACTTTAGAATAGGTGGTAGGTAAGTCAGGATAGCCACCATCGAATGGTTTAGTACTAATCATATCTTACTGATATAAATCCACATATCAACCAGGCACTCTCTAGGGGAGTCTACATAAGCAATAGCGAGGAAGCCCGGCATGGTGACTTACTTGAGCTATTCCTTGGAGACGCCCGCCTCAAGCGTGGGCGCGTCTCTGTCCTTGGCGCGGCTACGTCTACGTCTAGTGTATCAGTATCCACAACAATCTCATGTGATTTAGATGGGCAACGGATAGCTGGATATATTATTTACCAGTGCTCTATATGTGTTCCCTCCCCCCTCTAATTCAACATCGTTTTGAGTGTCATTATCTCTTTTATATCGCTGTTCATTAGACACCATTCTCTCATTCCAGAATGCTAGCACTTGTATAGTGTTTTAGCCGAATTAGAGGTATTGGACTAGCCAGTACTCCTGTACGAATATTATTCTTCGGGTCCAGAACAGTCCCCTCTCCCATACCTACTGGATATTCGCACATAACGTGCCGCATCTAGTCGAGCCTAGCACCTCGCGAAAGGGGTTGTAGAGAGCAATCAGACCAACTGGGACGCGGTCAACTCGTCACCGGAAGATAAAAGATGGGGGATAACGTTGATCACGGGCGGGGGGCGGGGGCTTCTCGGGTATCGACGGTCCGAGAGAGAGGCAATGGAGAGTTGGACTGACGTAGATACTGATGATGCGATGATGCGACCAGCGACGAGAAGTGACGTGGGCGAGACAAGGGTTTATACAGGTAAAAGCGCGCGACGATACTTGGAGTAAAAAGGCTATAATACCTATCCATATAGAGCCTTACTTATAATCGTCGTCGATCGCCCTTCCTCCTCTTTCTTCTCTCGGCCGTGGCTTCATGATAGCGAGAGGACAGGCCCTCCAACTTAAATTAGGCTCTAGGTTAGGTACATGTAGGCATGAAATAAGCATAGCAGTGTCTCTACACCTGCTCGGTATATGTACCTATCCTTCAGATCAACATATTGAAGTACATTCATGTACATACATATGTATATGTACGTGTGTATTGTATTTTGCGGAGATACCCAGTACCTTCCTACATGGAGGTACACGTGGTACATTAACACTACCTCCTAGCGGTATTAACAGGGGACGTATAAGAAACATATTTACCCTCGCGCACCCGGAATCCGTCAAACAACACACTGCCTACCTAGGTAGTTTGGCTTCTCGACAGATCGGACGGGTGTTGTTACCAAGGATTGACGTGCCGCCACAGGGTAGGGTATGATATATGGATGGTTACATGCATACATTACAGTTCCTTGATGGATTCAAGACGCCTAGTATGTACTTAGTAGGTAATTATTTTAGTGTAGAGATAACAGGCTCCAGGAACACGGTTGGTTGCACTGCATACGCGCAACGGCGCCCAATTTCGGGCTGGCTTCCCTTGTTTATTGTGGCTAGTTTCAAGTTTGAGACGGCCGAGCAGGGGAATGTGAACCCGCAGCAGGTTAAATTTATTAAATGGTCCTCCTGTTGGGTTAGCGCAACAACGGTGCATCCGCTGTCAGCTGGCGTCCAGTGCTGCAGGAGACGGTAAGGGGAAATTACATGGCTAGAGCCCAGATTTCCTCACTAAAAATTCTCGACATTAACCCCTAAAGCAGCCCACCACAGTCCTCACTTTCCTGTGGGGTCGATCTGTGATTGGTCAGATCCTCGCGCTTCTGCTCCACCCTGACCTTAGACTCCTATTGTAGAGGTACATGGGTACTTCTGGTAAGTTAGATGATACCTGCATATCTGTAGGTACAAATTAGATGCTGTAGGTACCTGTAGTAGGCTGGTGGTAGGTTCCATGTGTGCCTGCTGCTTCTCAACGTGACAAGCTAAATCGTCAATCTTAAACTACAATCGAGTCTCGTCCTTCTTCTATCTCTCTTTGCCTCTCTCTCTCTCTCTCTCTCTCTCTTCTTGATCACAACCTTATCCATCGTTTAGCAAGACCAGCTCACTGCGAGACGGTCGATAATAGGGACCCCATTCACTCACTTTTGTTTATTTCCCATCTCTTTACTAGTCTGCGCTAGCATCGCTGTCCCCGTCGTTGAGCTTTCTACCCCTGTCAGTCGCCTCCTGAACAGCAGCAAGGACACGGGCTCGCAGACAGACTGGCAGAAAAGGGCGTCATTGCAGCGCAATCGAACTCCAGCAAGTGATTTCTCCATTCGCCATTCATCACCAAGCAATCATCCTATTCGCATTCTCGCGCTTTCCAACATATACTATTCTCTTACCTCCCGACCGGACCCAATGACCACCGAACCGTGAAATTAAGTCAGCAATGAATCGACAAAGGCGGTAACAACGCGATAAAGACATTTTGTTCCACGCCCAGTCTTGCAACCTCTGCGACCCGTTCTCCATCACTGCCATCATCCCTTACAGCTGGGCAAAACACTACTTGGGGCTCTCTCTTAAGACTTCGCCTCTCTTGTCAACATTGCCCCCTGGCTCTCGATCTAGCCTGCCTCGAGATAATAATAAAAATCCGTTCATTATTACTGCGTCCCTATCTAGAACTCTTCCGGCACTGCAGACGCGTCGAGATCCCACCATCATTGCCGCCAGCTTGCGCTTCCCAGTCTCTGCCTTCTGCACACCAGAACACCGACTGCTCCGCCACAGGCATTTCTCCGGAACCTGCGACTCCCGAATTGCCGACCGTGCAGAAGACTCAAGTTGGCCTGGAGTGGGATTGACAATATGGCGTAAGTCCCCGTACTGAGCAGTGGCGGAGTGAGAATTGACGATTTGCCCTTAGGAATCTCGGATCAGCCTTCCGCTCGTTTTGGCATACTATGACCAGTTATGACAGACGTAGGTTACCATGTTGAAAGAACCAAGGCAGACGTGGAAGAAATATGAATAAGATTGCTAAAAGTAAATTGCATGCAGACTCGAACTATGATGCCCCCCATCGGACAGGTCGCCACGTGCCCCTGAACCGCCAAAGCACACTGACATCGGTTGCTACCGCCTCGGAATCTCGCGCCGACATCACATCCCCTTATCAAGATGAGTTGGGTCGGTTATCCAACCAGGCAGATGGAACTGCATATACGGGTGCCGGCATGCCCTCTGCGTCCCCACCCTCCCACACCTCCAATGGCCCTTATTCGCCCGGCTTGAGGTCGTTGAACGCACGGAGGGCGAGCTCAAGAGACGATGGCTTCGAAACCGTGAGCAGTTCTGGCGACATTCCGATGCAATCCTTTGCCGATGGTGCCCCCCCAGCGCCTCCTGTTGGCCACTCGTGGAAGCGCATAGATCGGTGGGCCGAAGAAAACTACCCTGAGCTTTTCGACCAGCTCTGCGAGGGTTGCACGGACAATGACTTGACTGAGCTTGAGCACCAGCTCGATTGCTCACTGCCGCAGGACTTGAGAGATTCTCTCATGGTTCACGACGGGCAGGAGCGGGGTGGTAACCCCACTGGAATCATCTTCTCCTCCATGCTTCTCGACTGTGAAGAAATAGTGCAAGAATGGGATCAGTGGCGGCGAGTAAATCAACAGTACCTGCTCGAGACTACAGTGGCAAAACCCGCGGTTCCATCCAAGGCATTTGGTGGGAGTAGTGAGGCATCATCTTCCCGGTCAGCACCTGGGTCCCCAGGCTCCCAGAAAGGCTCGTGGCGGCAAGATCTTCAGGCCCGTCAAGAATCGGTTCCCGCCGGCGCTATCCAGCGCGCCTACGCACATCCGGCTTGGGTCCCCCTCGTACGGGATTGGGGTGGAAACAACCTAGCGGTAGACCTGTCACCTGGCCCGACTGGAATATGGGGGCAAATTATCCTATTCGGGCGAGACTACGATACCAAATATGTTGTTGCCAGATCGTGGGGCTCTTTCCTTGCCATTCTCGCAGACGATCTGAACAGCGGCAAATGGTTCGTCGACGAGGATAACAACGATCTCAAACTACGCGAGTTTAAAACCACCCGCGTCGAGCCCTCGTATTTCGATATTCTGCGTTGGCGGATGGACCAAAAACATGGCCGTACTGCGAAGGCCGCTGCAAAGCGTAGGTCTGGCGTGCCAGGAGGTACTGCGTCCCCTGGTGGTTCTCCTTACTCCACCCCCGTTGACGCCAATGGCGACGCCCGTGGGAGATCATTACAGCGACTGAGTAGTCCATCGCCACTGGTCAGTCCTGCTCGCGTTGGCTTCGGGAAGTCCAGCACGCTTGCACGAGTCGCGGAAGAATCAGGAAGCTCGGATCCGAAACTTATTACAAACGGCATCAAGGAGGACAAGCTCGTCGAAATTGAAACTCCAAACGCACCAAACTATGCCAAGCTGGTCATTCCACAAGATGTTGCACCCGAGACCAAGGGCAAAGAATCGTCCTCATCGAGGGCGGAGGGAGATTCACTAAATGGCCACACCGACGACATTGAAGGGGGAATGAAAACCATAGAGATTTGACGAGAGTTCCGCGACGAAAGCAATGATAGCCTATGTTCCACGACCAATACATTTCTAGAAAAGAGCGGCGTTCGAGGCGTCTGATTTAGCAAACGTTCCGCGAGCATTACCTTGCGGATGCCTCTGGGGTGTTTCTCATCACTTGCTCCACAACACCATCGGTATTCTGGCGCACTGCCTGTTCTCGCGATGATTCAGATTCGTGGCACCTAGGTCTAGCAGCCCTTCAGTTCGCCTGTGGAATTAATTCCAGACACACTCATCCGACTTCGAGGTGACTAGGCTAGCAAGGGCCCAATGCTGTGGTGGCTTCTTCATTTCTTGTAACAAAACCGTATTTGTCTAGTTTGCTCGACGAAACTTGACCACTTGGGGCCAGCTGTCGCCAAAGAATCGTTGGGGCTCCATATGAAGGAACAGAACACCGACTCGGCGGGCCGTTTGGGGGAAGCGCCCAACGGCGACCTGTACAAAGAAGAGGAACGGAGGGCGTTACTATTACTTTTTATTTATTTTTCACTCTCAGCGATCATTGTGCGGATTAATAGATTCGACGGGTCGTTCCGCGCCGTCGTCAAGGCTCGCATCGGGAGGCGTCGGTGGCAACAAATATACAGTCGCTTCTTCGGCGGGTGGCTAGCACAAACCACATGCCCATGAAGAAGAAGTTGCAATGGTGGAGCGCGTAATTGGATTGCACTACTTATTTCGTAAAAATATAATGCAATAACCGAATGAGTGTCAGGATCTAGATTCCAATCATCATGGTGGCCTAGGTCGCTCGCTGCGTGTTGAGTCGTTATATCGAAGAGGTTTCGTCCGTCGCTCATCAGGGGTAGGCAGTGACGATATCACGTGACGTAAGGGGGTAGCTTGCTATGCTTCCCTTGGTGTTTTCTTCCAATCCATGTTAGCGCCGTTGAGTTGCCAAGGCCAATACAGTATTAATATCGTGCCTAGCCTAATTGGTACAGTACAGTAAAAGCGTCATCAGCCGTCTCCCGACCCGAGTTATTGATCACCCATGCTTGCTGCATCTCATTTCATCTCTTCGCATCCTCGACAACCACGCCGTCTAGTGTACGATACTTTATACGATCCCGCGCTAGCTACATCCTACCAGCCTTCCCCAGGCCCTGAGGCTCCTAGAGCCCAGCCGCGAATACCGAACCCGCGAGCACCGAACCCGCGAATCTCCCATTTAAACGCGACATCTTGAGCATCATGGAGGAGGAGCGTCTCTGGAAGTTTGGCAAGCCGGCCTGGCTCAACAGCGCCTGGGCGCGCAACGCCGGCGTCTACGCAGCCGGCGCTCTGGTTCGTCTTCTTCTCCCCTCTCTGCCGCCCTGCATCTCTCCCTCCTCAGCGAGTCGCCGCCGCCGCCTCCTCCTCCTCCTCCCCTTGCGTCAGCATGCCTTCATGCGAACGCCTTTCCATCTACATGCCGCGCAATCGACGGGTTAACTCATGATATGTTCTGACCGTCCGCATTCCTTAGTTCTCTCTCGCCTTCTACGTCCTCATCGACGCCGCCGTGTGGTCGAAGTCGCCGCTGAACATGTCGGACGTGCATGTGACCTTCATCGACTGGCTGCCCTTCATCTTCAGCTCGCTCGGCATGCTCATCATCAACTCGGTCGAGAAGGCGCGGCTCTCGGCCGACTCGTTCAGCTACTCGGGGTCGGGCGTCGCCTGGAAGGCCCGCGTCGTGCTGTTCCTGGGCTTCGCGGCCCTCGCCGGCGGCATGGCGGGCGGCGTCGTCGTCTTCGTCCTCAAGTTCGCCGTCCAGCAGGTCGCGTGGCCCATGATGGGCATGGGCGTCGAGAACATCGTCGCCAACGGCCTCGTCGGCGTCTCCTCCGTCGTCCTGTGGGTCAGCCAGAACATGGAGGACGAGTACAGCTACAACCTGGCTTTGTGAGCGGGATACGGCAGTCATATATGGGCTTCTTCTTCTTCTTCCTTTTTTTTGGTTCTTCATGTGGTTGCGCGGGGCGCTTGCGTCTAGGCCGAAGGATGGTTACATATTTCATGCGCAGAATTGGCTGGAATCTTTTTAAGCGTAGCATGGTGAAGTAGCTAGCTAGTAAGATTGTTCTGACCGAAACTTATGCTCCCCTTTGAGAGCTGGATGGGTACACACTCCTGCCACCCCTTGCAACATGCAACACGGAGAGGTTGGGTAGGAGGCTGTGCCAGGGAGATTATAATGCTGTTTTCCAGGTCACGATCTAACTACCTCGTACAATGAGTCTATGATTTCCATAGGCCTGACTGAACTTCGAATGTCTGCATTCGTTATTATATAACGTTCACCGACGCTTAACATATGACGAATCTATACATGGTATATCTTTAGTTGTGCATAGGATATCCCGCAACGAAACTAATTCACTGGCAAAATACTAGCCCTGGCCACCCCCAAAGGCGCCAGGAGAGCTTTGCGAGGCTTGGTTGCAAAGATCGGTGTAGTAATTGTGGCGAGCTAGGCAGGTAGGGCGTTCGTTCTGGTTGGAATCTTACAATAGCAATAGGTACTGTCGTCGAATTTACCCAGCTCGTGAATTACAACCGCGGGTGAGTGAGTATGGTAAGTGCAGGCCCAGTAAGTAAGGGCTATTGAGTAGGAACTGTGGGCGAGTTCGTTTATTTATGTTCCAAGCTATCCGCGGTTACGGTGCAAAAAGCGAGGCATGATTTCAAAAATCATGGAGTCGACGAAGAAAAAGGCTGTCGCCGCTGTCCAAGGTGAGGATCGAACTCACGACTTCCGCATTGCTACCATGCTATTTCGCACAAATTTGCCAAACAGTATAAGAACGGCACGATACCACTTCGTCACTCGGACTCGTCATCTTTTGCATCGTGCAACTTTATTAACAGACTAAAGGTCGTTAGCCAAGGAAGAACTGAGGAACTTCCCGATCATTCATCTACCAGGACATCTATCGCGGCAGTTTGAACAAGCCACCAGCGCCGGGTTCACTGCTTATACGGATAGCGAAATATTATATAGCAAATTACTTGATCAGTTAAGAACGTGGAGGGAGAGAGGCGAAAGTGGGCGCGTAGTAAATAAAACCCCCTAGGTATTGTACTGTATCTTACTACCTTTGTTTTGAAGAAGGGTTCCTTGCGTTAACAAGGATCTGGAATCATCGCACGAGTTAGACGGACATTTTGTCGGCGTCTGGGTCGATACAGTGAGAATTATAGGACGGGCGAGGACTAGGATACGCCGGCGATGACGAGGCTCTCGTCAATTTCATATGCATCAATATCCTTATCCTATTTGTAAGGCGTGTGGTCAGTCAGCCTTGTATGCCTCGACCATGAGCTACTGGAATATGAAAAGAGTGTATACGAAAGCATCAACGCACCTATTACATGAGGGGCTGCAAAATCTCACACGCAGTGATGCCGTCACCGTTGTGCTTCTTACAACATGATGATAATAAAGACGCTACGTTACCGGCCGAGCTGGGGCGGGCTCCGGTACTAGCGACTCATAACCAACCGAAATGATCCCATCTAGCACGTTCAATAGTTTCTATTATATAACTCTTGCCGTCCTCCTTGGATGTCTTCGTACATAGTCTTGAATATAGCACCATGTCTCAGAGCAACAGAGCAGGATAATTGATAGGTAAATTCATTTCTATGTCTGTTGCAAATCAAACACGAGCCACAGGGAGGCTCTACTAGTCCATGCTCAAATCGTTCATCCACCTAGGAAGGTGAAATTTCGTATTCTCATAGACCAGAAACGTGACCCAAGTTGCGGGCATGACCCTTACCACGCCGGGGATAATGCCCCGGTAAAAGCCTCGCCATCCCTCCTCCGTCCACGTCCTCTTCACGACGCCTCGAATACCTCGTCCAAACCGTTCCTCGGCATCATAATTCTGAAGACGGCTTCGGATGACTTGATAGGGGTATGTGACTGCACCGGCTACTAGCTTGGAAACACTCGAGATGATCAGCGTAGCGTCGTTGCCCATCCGCTGCCGCCCTTGGTCGTCTGGACGACTCGTCTCCCCAGTTCCCCCCCGCCATTTTCTAATGTACATTTGTTTGAGAGGATCATAGACGGCAAACTGCACGGCGCCGTGAGAAACGCCGAAGAGCCCAATTCCCAGGCCACGGTAGAAGCCCCGCCAGCCCTCGGTCCGCCAAAGTTGCGCAGCGCCGGCCCACATGCTTGGATAGGCACCGGCGGCACCGCGATCAGAAGATAGCATGCGCGTCTTCAGAACCCAGACGGGATTGGTGAGGACTTGGGTGAACATGCCCGCCACGCCGGACGCGACGAAGTAGTCCTGGGGCGTGAGCGCGGCAACGCTGTCGGCGGGCGACCGACCCTTCAGGGCCATGATGGCATGCTCGGCGCGAGCCTTGAAAAAGAAGAACGAGGCCCAACTCGAGCCGTTCCCGAGCAAGTTCGGGACCAGGCCGCGGTAGAGAGCGGCGACGGGGTGGGGCGTCCTCGTCAGCTGGCGAATGACGGAGACCGTGGTCAGAGCTGGGGAGGTCGCGCCTTGGCTGCGGTGTACTGGCTTGGGGTGAGCGTAGTCGACGACGACGGCGGCGGCGGCGGGGGGGCAGCCTGGGCGGGTAGGCACATACTTTGCATGCGAGTCTTGACAATGTCCAGGGGATGAACTACAAGGGTAGCGACCGAACCAGCAGTCAAGCCGGCGATGGTCTCGACGTAGGCGGGAGAGATGACCGCATCGTGGCGTGTCATAGAGCCGAGTTTTACAAAAACCCAGGACCGATTTATTTACATCATGTGTCAGAATACGGTCGCTGAGTCCCGGTAAGGACGTTGTGGGGGTGGAATGTATTTTGAAGCTTTGCACTTTTCTCGTGAGAGAGAGGGTCCCATGTAGAGCCAGCTAGCGTAGACATGAATATTTGAACATACCTACATGTATCCGATAGTGGCATAAAAACAAGTATTGCAGAAAGTGAGTTACACTAGGCACATATATGTAGGTAGCCATAGTGCCGTGCACCTCCCTGTGTACAGTCAAAGAATGTAGGTACATGTAGGTATCAAGATAAATGAACTGGCGATACAACATCAAAACCCAACCCAAAAAGAAAATCTATTAATTCGGGTTTCTCTCTCCTTCTCTTCCAGACTTGATATCAGCTTATCTAAAAAGTCATGGCGACAGTAGCAGCGGCAACGACTGATACCACAGCACCTACGAAAACAGAGGGCACTTCGGGAACTGCCGATACTCATCAACTGTCAATACTGGTCGAGTTCACGTATGATGCTGCCATATTCGATAAGAGACTCTTCTCCATCCGCCTCGGGCGCGCCCAGCCTTGCCGCTGATCAGGATTCGTTAGTGGCGGTTTAGAGATGCTGTTCTCAGACCAACGCCGACATGCGCTCCTCATGCCGGCGATCGACAAAAACGACAAGCCCGTGACCATCGCTTATCTCATAGAATACCTCTGCGAGAACACGATGAGAGATACCCGAAAGGAGTTGTTTGTCCTCGACGATCATCTGTAGGTGATCCCGAGCGCAACCCAGCAGCCTCCCTCATCCCTCTCGGCCTTGGGCGCTCCAGATAGAAGAGGGAGACCTGTGAGAATAAGCCCCGACTGACCGAGCTTCACAGGCGTCCGGGTATCCTGGTTTTAATCAACGACGCCGACTGGGAGCTAGAGGGAGAGGAGGCCTATGAGATCCAAGACGGCGACAACATTTTATTTGTCTCAACGCTGCACGGAGGTTAAGCTAGCCGTAGTTGGCACGGTGGCCACCGCCAGATCCGTGTCATTATCAAATGGCCTAGCCTACCTTATCTACTCGTTCATCTTTTCGCTCCCGCAAGCAGTAAGGATGAGCCTGGGTACAAGCTGGGTTTGGCGCTCCGTGGCTCCCACCTCACGCGCCGTCATCCGGGAATGGAGCGCGCTGTCTGTTCCGCACAATCACACGTTCCTATACTCTACCTACCTATTATTACCCCACGACTCTGTATGTGAAACAGGGTTAATTGATCGGGATAATATACACCATGCGTTGAGAAGCAAGATTTGCGGCTGCTACCTGGACTGTACATGCTACCTAGGTATTCCAAAATATCCATGGGCGAAGTGACCAACAAGATCCATGCGCCCGAGACCACATTTCGGCTATTCATGGACCGATTCTCCCCATGTCAAACCCTCCCAACCTAGTGTCTGCATGCATGTATATCTCCGAAAACCGATCTGTTGCGGGTATTTGAGATTGTGACGCCCGCCAAATCTCCTCCCGTATCGCCGTGCTTGCAGCAATATGTACGTAGGTTATAGGTGTGCGTATGGGTTCGTGTATATGACCGGGGGGTCCTGCTGGATTCTGGTTCGACACCTTCAGCTTGGCCCCGTTCCATCGATCGCAATCTTCTTCCTTAGCGCCCCGATCTGCCGTGTCTATCCAAATAGGCGACTCGCAGGAAACCAAAATAGAGATCCAGCAAAGCGAAGCGGGAGCGAACCGACAGGATAGGAAACAACAAGAAGGCGCCCCATACCTACTAGGGCTATTGAGACGACAAGAACCCACGTATTACTAGTCTATGGCTACTCTGAGTTATACCGTTATACCCGACACCTCCCATGCATGCGTTTTGCTGTTCATTTCTTGGCGACGCGTCGCATAGTGAGCTGATGACGAGGCAAGCTACTCAAGCGCGTTAAGCTTGCTTGTATGAGCCCCCTTCCTCCCTTCTCAGCCATTGTAATAGAATACTCAAGAGATGTACTGTAGAACTGTGTTTGCAGATGGCGGGTCATGAGATAGAGTATCATCAGGGAACGGCAACTCCCGCGCCACGGATGATCCCGAACGGGAGCCTGTTTGACAAAGTGTTAGTTAGGTGGGTGAAAACGAGGCCGGTCGGGTCAGTCTTTACTTTCCACGCCGGTTGAGGCAGAAATGTCAACCGTAGTATTAACATAATCACCATGCGTAGATGGCATCGCTTCCACCGTTTCTGATCTGACCTGTTACCTATGTACGACAAACTGAATTGGAGTTGTATTCAAGCACGAGTACTGACAGCGCATGGGGAAATCCAGCAGACTTGAATGCTCGCTGCTCCTACGCGAGCGCCTAATACCTATACGACGAAGACAATCCTAGCTAGCACTACCTACTGCCAGTTCCTCCTTCTGCTCGGTGGATCACCCAAACAACACGCACACCCCCTTTCTCCTTCCTCCCACTCCCCTTCATCCGTTTTCATATGCAGCCGCCACATGCATCTCGGAACGAAAAGGCGAACAACAAACCAATTAAATCAAACAGCCAACCCTATTTTCGAGATACACAATAAACAGAGCCTGACAAACCATAGATAGGGAAAAAAGGAGCGGCCGGGCGGGGCGGGGCGGGGGGGGCGGGGGGGGGCGTGGGCGGGGTTGGTGGGTAGTGT